>VMDO01006748.1:44324-97483 GCA_007922755.1 Pedetes capensis
GTCTCGCTAAATTACGTAGACTGCCTCTGGTCTCAAACTTGCAATCCTCCTGCCTCTGCCTCCCGGGCCACTGGGATTACAGGCGTGCGCCACCACGCCCGGCTCCCTCTTTTTCATTCTTAACATTGCTTATTTCAAAAATTAATTTCCCTAGTTTATAAGTTTTATTTATCTCTTACAGGAAGAAATTTGGGCTTTGGGCCTTGTTGATTAATGTCTGTTTTTTATTGTTAATTTCTGCTTGTGTTTAACTGTGTTATTCCATATTTTCTTTGGCTTTTTGCCTTTGGTTTTTTTTTCTAACTTAAGTTGCATTCTTAGCTCATTTATTTTCAGACTTCCTTATTTAAGTATTAAAAGCTGTAATTTTTGTTATCTACTGCTTTAGGTATATTCCATAAATTTCGATATGTTATAATATTTTCTATCTGTTCAGTTTCAAGAGTTTTGCAATTTCTGTTGTGATTGTTTAACCCATGGGTAGCTTACAGGGACTAAAAAAATTTTTAAATCAGTTTTAGTTATTCTTTTGTTGTTGATTTCTAACTTAGAAACATTGTAATCAGAAACTTTGTAATCAGAGAATGTGTTCTATATGTTCTTTTCCTTTAAAATATGTCCAGATTTATTTTGTGGCACAGAAGGAGGCAGGTGTCCATTAGATCAATCTTGTTAATTTTGCTACTCTTCAATATGTTTGTTGTTAGGTGCTGTTGGTCCCACTAATAGCAACCCTATGTATAACAGAAGAAAACACTCCCTGACACTGTCCATGCCCCCCACTCTGTCAGTGCTTCTCTGCTGTTTGTAGGGTTATCGATGGCTTGCTTGTTTCAGGATTGTTTCAGATGTGGGCTGCCAGGTCCTGATAGTCTTGCTCAAATATTTCTCAGCTCAATCTGTTAATCACTGGGAGAGTTGTTAATATTTACTATCATAAGGGGAGACTTACCTATTTCTTCTTTTAGTCAGCTTTTACTTTATATATTTTGAGGCTATATTATTAGGTCTAAGTTATTGTTTGCATTTTTTTGTTATATCCATTGATCAGATGTTCAATATAGGATTCCACAGCGACTTTGCCTGTAGATAGATCAGTAAGGGTGGCATGGTGATAACAAAAGCATCCCTCCAGGTGAGCTGGGTAAATTGGCATTTGAGCTCCAGGAAGAAAAACATTTAAAGTCAAAATTGCACCTTCCCAGTTAAAGAATTACTGTAAATTCTTAAATTTGACATTGCAAGACAAAATTAACACCTTTGTATCTTCAGTGCCAGAGGCTTTTGTCAACATTAAAAGAGTTTTGAAAGCTGTGCTCTTTTTGGGTTGAGCAGGGAGTTGGGAAGGGGAGCTTTGTTTCTCTTGGGCCTTACAGACATCACTTCTGGCTGGCCAGATAGGATTCTAACCCTTGGGCAGTCTTCTTCCTGTTGCCTAGATTTTCTGTAGGACCTGACCCAGATCCTGTGACTTCTCCCTTTTCCTTGTAGGTTTGACAGCTATAATTATGTGACAGGAGTGAGGTGTGGAAAAATTGAGATAATAGTTACATTGGAGTTCTAAATAATTTATCATCTCTTTTGCTCACTCTGCAGAAAAGAAATATAAAGTCTAAAGGAGATAAGTGCTCAGAAAGGCCAAGCAACAGAAATGATGGCAGCTACTGTCCCTTTTATTTTCAAATGGAATCAGACTATGTGAAGTTAGAAATCCTACAGAGAGACAAATTACATTTGGTCACATTTGAGTGGAAATGCAACTTTTCAGCTCCATTTCTTGAGCCTACATGGTGCCGTGAAATCTTATTTTCAGTCTCTGTTAGGGCAGCCCCTGATTCTGATTGTATTTCCTAAATAAGCGCTCTGAACTGGTCTCATCGCTAGCTCTCCTCTCCCTCCTAGAGAGTTTTAGAGAAGGGGGAGCAGGTGAGCCCATTAAGATCCCCTATTTTGGACATCTTTTCATTTAAATACAGTGATATTCTTTCTGCCTTTTTGTTTTTTAAAAAAGAAACTTACTTATTTTTTTGAGATAAGTTGGCCTTGAACTTGCCATCCTCCTGTGTCTGCCTCCTGTGTGTTGGGGTTACAGGTATGTTCATGCCCAGCTCATTTATTCTTCATTATAGAAATAACATCATCATAAATAAGGACATTTGAAATATAGGAATGTATAACGGAAAAGTAAGAGTTCATGGTAATCTGTCTCCTGCCTCATTCTCTTTTTAAAGACCTTGGTTAATGACAAAGCTTCTTTCCTCCTCACTCTCTGAACTTTTCCCCCAATTTGCATTTCTCATAAAAGTGCAGCATGGGAAAAGATCCATTTGATGGGAGGAGGGGGCTCTAGCATTACAGACTATGACTGCATGAAATAAAGGTCAGGGCTTGAAGGAACTGCAATTGGAAACACTGATTACTGATCCTTATTTACAAATGGGGGCTGGGATTTATCTCAGTGGGTAAAGTGCTGCGCTGCAGTCTGAGGCCCTGAGTTCAATTCCCAGCCCCGCCAAAATGGGAGCAGGGCCTGGCAATCCACTCCCAAGGTAATCCCGAAGCACTCAGCCATTGAAAACCCTGTGAGGGTCGCTATGAGTCGGATACCAACTTGACGGCACCTAACAACAACAACAACAACAACAACAACAACAATTTACAGATGGATAAACCATAAGGCAGAGAATAAGGTTTTAAGGGTCACACACCTTGATCCAGCTGTCTTTATGTGCGTTAGGCAGATAGGCAGACAAGAGGTAGAATTCCAGTTAGATTATTTTTGTGAAACTGCTTGGTGAACTGTAACATGCCCTGTGAATGAGATTAACATTAATACTGGCACTGACTCTGGTGTGTGGTCTGTGTGTTTGTCTAAACAGTTAATATCATCAGTGGGCTGTTGTTCAAGGCACTGACAAAGTGGTATCCAGTGCCTCTGTTGTTGCTTCTGTTTGTGATTCCAGTAGCTTATTTAATTGTGAACACTAACTTAATATACACCACATCAAACAGAACTCAGCCTTAGGGGAGAAAGGACAGAACAAATGGAACTTACTACTGATGTGCACAGATAAATAAATGACCTGATGGAGGGAATTGAGGAAGCATATAAGCATCATTTAGTACTACCTCAAATATAATAAAGTGGGTGACAGCACTCTACAAAATGTAAAGCTGGGTAATAATGCCAAGAATTGTTGTCATCACAACTGTCAAAGTTGGCTGTCACCCAGTGACTTAGCTGTGATATGCTTCCCGGCAGTTCCTGAGAGGTCCTGTAAGCTCCTTCCCTGTACAGGTGCTAGAAAGTGCCACAGAAACTCAGTCTCTTGATAATTGCAAAAGCCAGGCAGCTAAATTTCATGAGACATTTGTCAAGAAGATGGAAGATAATGACCAATTTTTGGTAGACAGATAGTTGCCTGCTGAAACAAAGCATGTATTGAACTATTTTGGAGTAGGAAGAAGCATTGCTATGACAACAAATTACTTATATTTGATTTAGAAGAAAGAAAGCAGTACAGCTTAATGGTTCAGAAAGCTCATGAGAACAATTGTTGGCACAGGTATATGTTAAAATATAAAATGTTAAGTGTGAGCTGTTAAATAATTGAGCACGTTGGTGCATTATGCATCTTTTCTCTCTTGAACCAATAAAATACAATATAAATAAATTAAATTGAAAAAGAGTAAGCAGAGTTAAATGCAAATTGTTTTGCTTTTGAAGGTACCCTGAATGAAATTCGCAGGCTTAATTTGTTGAAATACAAAAAAATGTCATGTACTTAAAAGGAAAAAAGGAAAGAACAGAAACCTATTCACTAGGTTTTTATGTCACTCAGACCTGAAATTATGTTAGATTGAAGTTTCTGGTTCTGTAGATGATTAATCTTCTTTGTGATTACTAGTGTGTTTATTTGAAAGGCAACCACTCTTCAGATCATTTCCATCCTTTGACTGTGCTCATGCCTGAGAGAATGAGTAAACAATCATTTGTATGAACTGGTTATTTGCAAGGCATCTGGACAAGTAGACTTGAGGCAGGTGATGAAAGCATAGAGATCCCAGAGGAAGCTAGTAGAGATGGAGGTTTTCTCTCAGGGAGACAGCTCTTACTTTTTTCTAAAGATAGACCCAATCAAATGGCTCGTGTTCAGTGGGGATAGGTCTCAGGGTCTTCAGGACCAGGTTCTAAGGGTGGGGAGATCTAGGGGCTCCTCGAAAACTTTTGAGACAGAAGCTTTTAATACTTTATGTTCTCTCTGTTTGTGCCTTTCCTTTCACTTTATCCAGTACCACCTCCCTGGTTTCTGTTTGTACTTTCATAATAGGACAGTAAAGTAGGAGATAAGAAAAAGTTTGGAAAATAGAGGACTTGCTTCAAGAAGACAGCAATGCCACCCCAAATTTCAAACTGCCTCTCCAGCCAGAACTCACAAATGTGCATGTAACCACTCGTTCTTTGGAGGGAAAATTCCATTGGTCATTACTACAGGGAGGAGGCTATGTCATAGGGTCCCTTCAGAGGAGGAAGTTTGAAAACAATAACAAGTAAATCATCACCTGACTTTTATAAATGAGGAATGGCCCAGGGTCACTGCTATTGATGAATCATAGACTTTGCCTAGAATACAGTTTTCATTCTGCATTCTTAAATGACCTGATGTTCAGTGTTTTACTGGTTGGCATCATGCCAGATCATGTTCCACCTTCTTCAGAAATTTCTAGTGTTCCGAATTGTTTATAAAATAAAACATGAAATTGTTAGCCTGTACCTTACGGTCCTTCACACTATGGAAAGGGCCTTTTAGAAAAATATCATAAAAGAGACATTCATTATAGAATATTTGGAAAATATCCAGATTTATGAACTTTTTCTGTAAAGGGTTTCAGTAGTAAAAGTTTTAAATCTTTGTGGACTATGCTGCAATTACTCAACTCTGCCATTTTAGCACATAAGCAGCCACAAATAATAATATGTAAATGACAATGTTTCTAGCTGTGTTCCAATAAAAGTTTATATAAGAACTTGTCAGCAGGCCAGATTTCATTAGGAGACCATAGTTTGCTGATTTCTGGTATAAAAAATAATAAGCACTGATGATTTTACCACCAAGATGTGAATATTGTTGCTTATTTTCCTCCTGCTTTCATATCATTTTACGTAGTTGTCACTATATAGTTGTATATTTCCAACTTTGTACCCTGAATTTTTTCACTTAACATTCTTATAAATACTGGCCATGTCATTTAAAACTTGTCACAAACATAATTCATAACAGTTGTGTAGTATTCCATCCTCTAACTAGATCATAATTTACCTAATAATGTCCTGTTATCCTCTGAAGTTATGAAGAATATTACAAAAAATGTCCTCGTGTGTAAATCTTTGTGTTTAAGATTATTTCTTATTTGCTTGAAGCGGAATTATTGAGTCAGAGGATATGAATGTTAAGGAGCTTAATATTACTTTCCATAAAGGCAATGCCCACTTACATTCCCACCAGCAGTAGGAACAGAGAAAGCCTATTCTACCTTGTCCTTATCAACACCAGCTATTTCACTAAAGCAAAATCTTTTTAAAAATGGCATCAAAGTTAATTATGAGTGTCTGCTTGTTATGATGATTGTAAAAAAGATTTCAAATGGCGATTTATTAGTTGTCACAGCTTCTTTGGCTTATTTTTCTATAAATGCTCCCTGGTACCTAACTCACTTGTGCTTTTGCTCTTGTAACTTTTCTCTTTCATCTTTGTAGCTCTTTCTGTCACTCTAGATCTGAATTTAGCGACAGCCCATAGAGTCCTCCCCAATTCCTCCCACTTGATAAGATCTCTCTGTCTTTGAACCCCAGAGTACTATGTATTTCTCTCATGGCATTTATCCTTTCTGCCTCCTTTTGTGGTTATCTGTGTGCTGGCTTGATTCCCAGGGCAGGGGCTGGGTCATGTTTTCTTTGTTTGGATTCTTAGAGCTTAGAACAGAGCTTAGGATACAGTAGACTGACTAGTCTGTTAGTGCTTTGTTGAAAGGTTCCTAAGTTCCTCTGCACGTTAGCTTTCTTCAAATGTGATGTTGTAGTTACCTGTGATGTTTACAGACCTGGACAGGATCACTGATGAGAGATGCTTTGCTGATTACTTAAGATGGACTGTCTCCTTAAGTCCTAGTTACCCTTTGTGTGAAATCTGGATCATCAAGTTTAACAAGTGATGATAAAAAAAGCTTTATTATACATGAGGCTATGTATGATTCTCTTGTATATGTATAATGTTGCAGTGTTTGCTAGAAGTTTCTGTGATAATGGAAGTTTTTATTTCTCCCCTGTCCAGTCCAGTACTTACTAGCCACATGTGGCTATTATGCACTTGATATGTGGTTTCTACAACTGAGGACTTGATCTTTAAAATTTTATTTAATTTTAGATATTTTAAATGTAAGTAGCCACAGGTACTTGGTAGCTACTATGTTGGATAGTACAGGAGAGTACAGAACATTTAAAGATACAGTTCTCTTTTTATAGCCAAGAGAAGCTGAGTATTTATAGTAGTAACTTATAGTGATGTTGAAGTTCTGACTGCTTGGAATCTTGGAGAGGCATCTCAGACTCGGTAGAACTGTGGAGAATGAGAGAAGAAGCCATGAGTTTATTTCAAAATGGAAACTTATTCTAGTGGGTCTGTTGTGAGAAAAGGGAGGTGGTGCCATACTGGTAGGGTCAAAGCCAAGAACAACAGGCTGGAATATAAAGAGGAGAGATTTGGACTGCATATGGTCAGGAATGGGGAAGCAGAGTGACAAGTGAGAGCAGTGCTACTAGGTTACCTTGGTCAGGCTCTGTGCTAGCTGCTGGGCAAGTATGTGAGTTCTTGGTTCCTCCTCTATTGGATAGGACTGGGCAGTAGTGATTCACAAACTCCATCCAAACCAGCCAGATCAGAAAACACAAATGATTTATTTTCACATTGGCTACCAGTTATTGTGTTCCTTCCTGTGGCTCACATATGTATCGGCAGAGATCTGGAAGGCTTGTAGTTGACGGAATGGCCTCTTGTGCAAGGGGAGGTGGCCTGGTCTCCTCTGCTTAGTCACAGGCAGAATTGCCATCTGTGACCCTGTCACCTCAAAAGGTGTGTCTTTTTTTGTTGTTCATTTGTTTGTAGTAGGAGGGGGCTGAGCCCAGGGCCTCACACATACTTTGCAAGTGCTCTACCACTGATGTGTACTCTGAGCCCATAGTTTATTTTATGTTTTGAGTCAGAGTTTTGCTAAGTTATACAGGCTGCCCCCAGTCTCAAACTCAAGATCCTTCAGCCTCTACCTCTCAAGTCACTAGGATTGCAGATGTGGACCATGGTGCCCAGCTGGTAACAAGTTTCTAATTTTATTGTTGGGAGAATATTTTGATCTAATTTCTATGTATGTAGTTATATATGTATGAATGAATGAATGACAAAGTCTCACTATGTTACCCAGGCTGGTTTTGAACTCTCCATCCTCTTTTGTCAACCTCCCGAGTGCTGGGATTACAGTCATGTGCTGCCACCAGGTTGAATGTTTCTATTTCTTCTTTCTACTTACTGCTTGTTGCCCTTACCTTTTCTTTATTACCTTGCTTATATTTCCATAACTGTGTTTGACTGTAGCACATAGGCTTAATAATTAACTGTCATTATCTTCAAGATCTCTGGACTCATTTGAAAGGGGCTCTCCTTTTCACATTCCTCAAGGTACCTGCTCATGCAGCCACTCCCATCTCTACCCTCCCTGGACTCCCAACCTCCAGGCCTGCCTTTGCTCAGGGACATGGCCCAGCTCAGGAACAAGCTGTCTCTTGGGAAAACATTGTTATTGTTGTTAGGTGCCATTGAGTCGGTATCCGACTCATAGCAACCCTGTGTACAAGTGAAACACTATTGTCAGTGCTTCTCTGCTCTTCATAGGGTTTTCAATGGTGGATTGATTTTTGGGAGTGGGTTGCCATATTCTAGTTAAATCATGCATAGAAGTCTTCAGAAATTGTTAAAACTCCAAGTGTCTGCAGGCCTTGCTGCTGAGACCCAAGTGCCTGCTCACAGTTACTCATAGGCTGGAAGAAAAGGCAGCCTTGTGTGGGCCTCATCTCACTTCCTGCGCTCTCTCTCTCTCTCTCTCTCTCTCTCTCTCTCTCTCTCAAGTTAGATTAACTGTGAATAGTACTTCTTTATCTTGTCCTAGGGAAGTAGCTTCCTTCCTGAGGCCCCATTGAAGGGAAAAGCAAAGTTCTTTCCTAACTTGTGATGAGGGGGGAGGGGGAAAGCAAAACAAAAACAAAACTACCCTTGAGCTGTACACTGAAAGGTTTTTGCAAAAATCAGTTATTGAATGATTTCTTTGCTGATCATGAAAGTGGTATATTTTAAGGGTTAGGAGCATAGATCCTCTTTTTTTTTTTTTTTTCTTCCAGTACTGGGGTTTGAACCCAGGGCCTTGCACCTGTATGCTTTGCAAGTGCTGGACCACTGAGGTGTGCCCCCAGCCCTTTTTATTCTTTTCTTTGAGACAGGGTCTCGCTAAATTACACAGACTGCCTCTGGTCTCTAACTTGCGATCCTCCTGCCTCCGCCTCCCGAGCTGCTGGGATTACGGGCGTGCGCCACTGCACCCGGCTCAGATTCTTTTGTTTTTAAAGATAGACCAGGGTCTTGCTCTGTAGCCCAGGCTGGCTTTGAACTCCTGACTGTTTTGCCTCAGCCTCTCCAGTGCTGGGGTTACAGGTAGATGCCACAGTGTCTGAATATTGTAACACATCTGTACAGCTTGATTCTGCTAGATTGTAGATACTACAATCAGATCTTAGTGGATTGAAATTTTTGTTCTTCCACTTGTTAGCTGTTTGAGTTTGGGCAAATTTTTCTACTTCTTTGAACCTTGATTTATCTGTCTGTAAAATGGGAATAATAGTACCTGCCTTGCATGGTTTTTATAAGGACTCAAGAGTCTTAAAAAGAGCAAGATTCCTAGGACATAGTAAGAACTCAGTAAAAGGTAGTTATTATTAAGGCAGTTCATTTATGTTTGTATTAACTACAAGGTTAAGATTGTAATGTAACATCTTTTTTCCTCATCCCTCAGTATACTTGCCCTTTTTTTGCCTTCCTGAAACTGAAGACACATATTCTCAGAGGAAGATACATTGGATGTCAAGAGCTTAACAAAACAGATTTTCTTGAGAGAGAGAGGAGTCCAAACTGGGTGACTGAAGAAACCTCTGGAAGCTGTGTTTGGCAAGGCAGTGTAAAGTCATTACCATCTGTCTGAGGGCTTTCCATGCTGTCAGGAGGTGGGGACAGACGGATGGATGGGTGGTTGGCAGATCATAATGCTGGCCTTTTGGATAGTAGATTCCTGGGAAGGTGGCCTCTACTTTCTGCAGTGGAGTGTGGGATGTATTGTTTTTGAGTCAGGGAAATCTGTGTTCTGCGTATAGGGGTCATGTTTCCCCATGCTGGAAAGCTCTGATAGCTTTAAGGAAAGCTTTCCAGTTGATCTCTTAATCCTCAGGAATAACACCAGAAATCAATTTTGCCATCTCCTCCCTTATAAAACTAACTAGCTTTCACTTAGCAGATTGTGCCGTAGGGATTCAGTGGGTCTGGATTTTGACTTT
Organism: Pedetes capensis; assembly: GCA_007922755.1. Classification (NCBI taxonomy): domain Eukaryota; kingdom Metazoa; phylum Chordata; class Mammalia; order Rodentia; family Pedetidae; genus Pedetes; species Pedetes capensis. The sequence continues at coordinate 53,974 of VMDO01006748.1, forward strand.
TTGCTCCATTTGGGCCAGAGCTGAGAGTGATAATGTGCAGTGTATGGATGTGGGGTGGAGGTGGCTTTGAGGGGGAGGCTTGTATAGCACTGACATGGAGATCCATGGGTGAGGCCGAGGGTGTTCTCATGCCTACTGCCCTAGCAAACAAGACAGGGCGGGATCCTTGTGACCAGCTCAGAGTTATGTTCATAGCTATCAAATACAATGTTAAGAGAACTTCCTTCTCAGGGCCAGCTCAGAAATTTTCTCTTTCAAATGTATTTATTTCGATTTCTATCACTTTTGTAAGAATGAGAAGAAATATACTCTTAAAAAATTGCTTGTGATACAAATCTACACATTAAGTCCTACTTAAAGGGTATAGAGGCAGCTGGCAAAAAGTAAGGAGTTCCATGGAGAGCCTCTTATACAAACTCATTTTTAAAAGCAAATTGTAGCTTTTGAATTCTTGGTGGTTACATTTTGATTTTTATGTATTGGGTTTGTTTCAGGCAGATTACCTAGTTTTCAGGTTACAACTTCCCTTTAGTGGAATGACAAATATGTTCCTTTTGTAAGATACCTAGGGAAATGGAACCAGTTTCATGGCCTCACTTGATCTAGGTCCCCAGAGACTAAGGTGTCCGAGCTGTAGCAGTAGCTCTGTTAGTTCAGTTAGCATGCGGGTTCCTAGCAGCTTTTCTCTCTGTGTATATTGAGGAGTTTTGTACAGAGTCATTCTTCATGATGATAGTAATGTGTAATGAGTAATGGGATTTACAGTAAAACAACACAAAACAAAACAAAACAAAACGAAAAGAAACAGAAAGAACTGAATGAATCCTTCACATTGTTTCTCCTGCTTGCCTTTGCCTTCCTTGAAACCTTTCCCCTGTGCTCCCCCACCCTCTGGGGTTACCTGCTGAGGCTTAGCAGCAACCAGCCCTGCTTGCCTCTGTGGCTAGAGGACACACCCCAAAACTGGTGATTTGGCCCCTTTCAGTTTGATTGAAAGAGATACCAGTGCTGTTATCTTTTTTCATAGATCTATATTGTGAAGTTTGACTCTGACCCTTTAGGTAAGACACCTGGGCAAGCAACAGCTGAAATGGGAAGTATATCTGTCAAACCACTCTTTAACAGCAGTGCTTGTAAATGAGTAACAATGCCAGAAATTCCCTGACCCCTGCTAGCTCACACAGCTAGGATGGGAAAGTAGATCCTTTCTTTCTCCTGCTAGGATTTTACTTGAAGTGAATTTTCAGATCATAAATACCCATGCTTCACAGGAGTTTGGAAAATATGTGTTGCAATTTTTTTTCAGCACTTGTGGGAGGGCATTAAACCCAGGGCCTTGCCCATGCTAGGCAGGTGCTCTACCATGGAGTTTGTACCCCCCAGCCCATTTTTTATTTTTTATTTTGAGACATGATCTCACCAAGTTGCACAAGCTGATTCTGGCCTTGAACTCAAGGTCCTCCTACCTGAGCCTGTGAGTTGTTGGGGTTACAGAGTTGGAGGGTTACAGGTGTGTGCCACCGGCTTTGTGTTGCAAATTGACCCAAGCCAGTTTGGTTACTCACAGTTACTTCTTACTGTTCTGGTAGATGTCATTAATCTTCTCTGGTTAGAGGTAGGTGAGGACTACACGTTTCGATCCCACAACTAGTATATTAAAGTGAAAGCAATTCAGACCAAATTCCACTCTGTAAACACTTCTTAATAACCAGGCTCAATACAATCATATGACTTCACCTATACACCCAGAGCCTGCAGCCATAGCCCTGTGGCACTGATCTTGTCAGATCTTGGAAGCTAAGCAGGGTTGGGCCTGGTTAGTACTTGGATGGGAGACTGCCTGGGAAAACCAGGTGGTGTAGGCTTGGGAGAAGGACCCGGCAATCCACTCCCCAAAATCAATCTGCCATTGAAAACCCTATGAACAACAGAGAAGCACTGATAATAGTGTTTCTCCTGTTGTATGCAGGGTCACTAAGAGTTGGATACCGACTCGATGGCTCCCAACAACAACAACATACACCCAGAGGCAGTATAGCTCTTTTTCTTTCCAGCAACCATCTTATGAGAAAAGTTCACTAGAGCTAGATGTGACAGTATTCCAGAAGTCATATTCCACTTACTGTTTAATTAGAAGGCACATCTAAATCCTCCATTAAGTTTCTGGACATAATATTTGTCAGGATTCTTGAGCCTAAGGTATCATTCCAAAGGGCCAAAAGACATTGCGCCAACCAGAGCTTTATATGCAATTTATGCAGGCGTGGAATGACTGAATAGTATGTCTCACTGATCCACCCATTTTGAACACCAAGCAAGCAGTTCCGCAAGGAAATACCATTTATAGTATCCTTTGTTCTAGTGAATAAGCCTTCAGAAGTGTCCCTGGGGTACCACACACACACACACACACACACACACACACACACACACACACACACACAAAATTTGTTAAGTCATATTTAAATATACTCTCCAATGGCATTGGTTACATTCACATTATACAACTATCGTATCTATTTCCAACATTTCTTCACCACTCCAAATAGAAGCTCTGTACCCATTAAGCAATAACTTTCCATTCTTTCCCAGCCTTGGCAACTTAATGAGATTGTGTCTCAAAATAAAAAATAAATAAAAAGGGATGAGGGTGTAGCTCAGTGGTGAAAGGCTTGCCTAGCACACTTGAGGCCCTGGGTTCAGTCCCCAGTACCACACACACACACACACACACACAAAAGACACAATTCACAGTGTCTATACTTGAAGGCACTTTAAATTACAGATACTATAAAAGTAGAAGAAAGTGACTTTCATTTATAACACTTTAGCTACCCCACTAAAAATAATGTTTGTTGAGCACACCATATGTTAGACATGTTCCAAGGGTTTAATAGACATTGTCCTTAAGCAGAGAAGGAAATGAACAAGTTAGTGGTATGGGAGGGACTTGAAGCCGGACTCTAGAGCTCCTGTTTGACTTGTGCACCATACTATCTTCTGGCCCATTGGTAAGATCTACTTATTAAGTGTAGACCACCATAAACAGAGTGAGCTGCTTTCTTCTAACCCCTAGGACCTTTATTACTTTCTGTCCTCCAGCCTCTCTAAAACCTGTGCACATTACAAGTGAAAACTCAAGATGTGATGATATACCATGTATCCACAAACTATGATGGATTAAAAACACTCTTTTCCTGATTGCAAAAAAAAAAAACCAAAAAACATGGATTATAATAACAATTTCGGCAAGTCAGAAATGGCCAAAATGGAAGTGAAAATCCTCCATAATCCCATCTGTCATGGATAATCATTATTAACAGCTAGCATTTATTCTTCCAGGGCTTTTTCTTTATACATATTTTTTACAAAAACAGGATGATTCCTTATAATCTGAAACTTTTTCTCCTTGATAATATAATTGGACTATTTTCCATGCCAGTGCATATAACTACTTCATTTTTTTAAACAGCTGCATGATGTACCTTATGTGAAAGAAATATAAGGGATTTTGAAAGGTTATTTTGAAGAAGGGATGATAGGTGACTTATTGGACAGAAAGGTTGCTAACTGCTGTTGGGTACCAACAACAGAGGCACCATATTGTCCATTCTTCTCTCCGCAGGCTACCATAACTTATTGCTGGGAATGGTAAGATGAAAAGCAGTTAATACTGTTAAGAGTTACAGGAAAACTCTTTAAGCTCCTCAGGGATAATTAATTAAGAGGTAAGACTGTCAAATCCTTTTGCATGTCTTTGGGGCTTTGCAGCTCTTGTCTTTGACACTCTATTTGAAATCTCTTTTTTCATCTGTAGTAGGTGCTGCGCCAAGTTTGAGAAACATTATTCTCCAGGCAGCACAGCTTTTGATTTCTCCTAATTTGCAATATGGCCACCACTTGATTTTCTTGTGGTCTAATCTGTCAGTTCTTTGTTTTTTCCTTTGTCCTGGGCATTTGTCACTAGCAGAGCTCCTATTGACTCTATGAAGTGTGGCATTTATTATTGTTGCAACAGGGAATTGTTGGGGGAAAAGGTTAGTCATGAGGTTGTATAAGTATGGACAGCTTTTATTAGGTGGCTGTCATAATAGTGTGTTTTATTCTCTGGCATGTATCCCTCCTGGGAATGAAATAATCTAAGGATGATAAGCACTCAAGTGCCATCTGTTTTGTGATGCTGCTTGCCTTGTTCTAGTTAACATTAAACAGTGACCTCCCATGACACTTGGCAAAACTTAGTGGAAGATAAGATGATCATAGGGTGTAAAGCAAACGGACTGAATGCTTGTAGAGAGATAGGCTAAAGGCCAGTGGTGTCAGGTTATCAGCTTTTGTCTGTCTTAGGTTCTCTTCTTCCTTCCCTCCTTTCCTCAAGGAGTGGACAGCCTGGTGATGTTTCTTGGAATACAATATATTTAGATTCTTTTACTAGTAGAAGTTTAATAGTGGTAAGGGGGGCTAAGCTTTCAGGGTTGGGGTCAGGTGCTAGTTAAGAAGGTAAGATTTGGGGCTGGAGGTGTAGCTTGGTAGTAGAGCATTTGCCTAGACTGCATGCTGCCCTGGGTTACATCCTCAGCACCACCCCCCCACATACACTTAAGATTATGGGTTTTGGAAGCTCAAAGATGGGCGTGTTATTTTTCACATGACATGCTAAGCATTAGGCTTGTACCATGCATTTCTTATGGTACCTTCTGATCTATATCCCCTTCTGAGGGAAACCTTTCTATGCTAGCTGTGCTGAGGGGCAGCATCCATGAATTGTGCCAAAGCCCTACATTCCAGGCTTGAGTCAGTCAAAGAGTGGGTCACCTGTTCCTTTGACAGCCCATTTGTCACTTAGAGGACAACATGGGCTTGGCAAGATCAGCTGGGCCATTTGTATTCCTCCCCTAGGAAATTGGACCTGGGAATCTGAGAGGCTGAATAAAGCAGTTTGCAGGAAAGAGAGATGTCAAAAGATGATGGAGAGGGCAGCAGTCATAACAGGCCATGGAAAGACAGAGGAGCTGTTCCCCATAGCCACTGTGAACCCAGACCCATCTTCTAGTTCTGAGGTCCAGCTTTATCCTGTCCTAGAATTCTCATGGCATAACTGTATTTTTTACTACAAACTTCCCTTAAGCCAGCTTGAACAGTACTCCATTTTCTTGCAATAAAAATAGTCAGATGAGATCTAGCCCCCTACTTTTATGGTTGTAGATTTCTGGGTTGAACCAGCAGCATTGAACCTTAACACTTAAGGTTAACATTAAGTGTTGAAGATTTTTGAGGGTATTGTGGAGAACAGTGGAGAAACACAGATACCTGATTATTTCTCTCCATCCCAGTGCTGACGTTATGGGCTCTGAGGCCTTGTTCCTGGCAAACAGTGTGAATGAAAAGAGGCAGGGGATCTGACTGTTCACTTATCACCTCACAGCTCTCAACCTACAGGAGGCCTTCTTTATCTCATTTTATTCCTCCTTCCGGTCAGGTGTTAGTTATTCATATATTAGAGGAAAGCATTGATGTGAGTAATAGAAGATTGCCCTACCTTGGCTTCTTCCTGTCTGCCAAGTAGCACTGAGCCCCAGAAATGGAAGCATCTAGCAGAAGAGGTAAGGACGCCGAAACACGTTGGGGCAGGGCCAAGCAAATTAACATCTGTTTGTTCTCCCGGTTTTTATTCCTTCCTTCTAAATACTCCCTGTTTGAGTTCCTTCTCTGATGCCTCTAGAGATTGCTGGACTAGCAGTACCAGTTTGATTAAAGTCAAAATGTGGGATTAAAAAAAAAAACTAAAACAGAAGTGGCGACAAGTTGTCTAGGGTGGTCTTTTCCTTGTCTATTATACTCCACTTCTGTTAGTGTCCCACATTAATGCCAGGCCCTTCACCACCATTCTCAGTTCAGGATTCAAAGCCTGGCTGGCTAAAATATGCAGTGGTGTTTCTCCATGTGTAGGCCTTGCCCCACTTGCCTCAAAGTCACTGTGTGCACTAAAGGTGCTGATTCCTGAGTGTTACCCCAGACCTACTAAGGCCAGATGTTGGAGAAGAGAGGGAATAAGGCTGAGAAGATGAAGTTTTACCCACTCCTCTTCAGGTGCTATTTATGCACACTTAACTTTGAGAACCACCCACCGTGTACCATGACCTGAGGAGGATTGGGAAGGTGGTTCTGGAAAGTACCAACACTTATGTGTCATTCACTATTAGTAGCGGGAATGGTGAGGAGAAAGTGGGCCATTCTTGATATCAGAGGGTATTTTTCTAAGTGCACATAGGTAAGGATGCCTTACTGAAAGGAAAGAATAGAGATGTGACCATGCCATATTAGATGGTACTTGGCACTCGCATGCTTGAACTAATGCCTGGATAATTGAGAGTTGATTGGGCAGGGACATAGGAAGGTTGTGTGTAAGTTACAGACTTGACTTGCATCCAAGTTTCCTTCTAAAGAAAATAGTCTCTTCATTTTGACACTGTCATTATTTAGACTGAAAATAACCAGTCATCCCTAACATATTTGGGGGTTTGTGGTAATTCAGATATATAGTAGGCAGTGCATAATGCTATTCAGTTATTGTACCTAAGTATAACCCAACTAATGAACATGACCCTATTATGTTTATTTTAAGAGAGTGGTTGTAGTGTTCTGTCTTTGGTTCAAAAAATGTCTCTTTGGAGTAAAGCAAGGTCTTGTGTGTCATTGCTTTCCAGGCATTCCCCAAGAACTGTTGGATGAATTTTGGCCCAAAAGTTTCTTTGGAAGTCTATTTACAATCCAGATTGCATATTTTCCATGGATGCAATATTCTTGTGGGTCGGATTCCCAGACCAGCCTGTAAAAGCCTATTGAATTTGAAATGGGGTAGAAGTACAGCCCTCTCACCCCTAACCAGCGTTCCTTAAAGCATTTTTAATGGTGAAAAGCACCAAGGTTCAGAGCTGTGATCCCAGGCATGCATCGCAGCTACATTCTCTGAGTAGAACCATAGTGATTTATGGTGGAAGGCCCCAAGTTCAAGTCCTTCACATGGCCTCCTAGGCTTTGTGTGATCTGGCTTCTGCTCGCCTTTGTAGTATAATTTCTTACCATGTGTCCTTGGCATTCTGTATTATCCAGGCAAAAGGACTTTGTTTTCCCTGAATATGTCCTTGTAAACTCTGGACCTCTTAAGCCAGGGGTGTCCAACTTTTTGGCTTCCTTGGGCTATATTGAGTAAAGAAGCCTCACTCAAATTATGTATTGTTACTATAATAGGTTAGTGTTTATACACAGTAAGACTTTTTATTTTTTATATTTTTTGTTATAAAGTTTACAGAAATGAGAACAATATAACACTCCTCTGAAATTTGACCTTATTTTAGTGAAATTAATTTGCCAATGTCTGGTTCAATGGAAGTGGTTGAAATTCTTAGTTCTCAAGTAAATTTTGCAGTGGTCAGTTTGTGGCCTTTAAAACTGAGTTGAATTAGATTTTCAAAATATTATCAGTATTTTAGTTGCAAAGTTGCCAAAAACTCATATAATCTCTTATATACCCTTAAGTGGCTTCGAACAGCTTCGAATTCAACCCAATTATGCTCCACTGACTGGGTGGCAGGCAATGATACTAACTTGACTCCTTACCAACTGTGATATATTTATGCTTATTTGAAGGTTAGAATTTGATACTGTGATACCATTCCAATATGTAATAAAGAAGCACTAGGTGTTAGTCAGTAAACATACACAGTATCACTCTTGAACTTCAAAGCTGGAACAATGCATGGGGTCACAAAAAAAATAAGTGCTAAATAAAAGATTTTGTGGGGCTACATTACTACCTGTTCTGGGTTGCATGCAGCTTACAGGTCACAGGTTGAACATGCCTGGTCTAGACCATTTAATGCATCCTTGTCCAACCCCTTGTATGATTTTTTATGAGATATTTTAAGTATTCTCACAAATTGACAGAATTGTATGATAACTCCCCATTTACTCATCCTCTGTCCTTAAACATTATTGATGTATGATCAGCCTTGTTTCATCTATAGTTGTACTGACCAACCTTCCCTTTCCCTGGCATTATTTTGAAGTCAATCTGTCATTACACATCACTTCATCTGTAACTATTTCACTGTATATCTCTACATGATAAAAACTCTCTTTTTTAAAAAACATTGGCGGGGTATGATGGCATACTCCTGTAATCTCATTACTTGGGAAAAGATTTTGTAGGGTGCATTACTGCAGTATCCCCAGAACTTAGCATAGTGTCTGGAAGTCACTATATGGCAGATGAATGAATGATCTAGTCTAGGGGTTCTCCACCTTTTTGTACCTGCTATGCACATAATGGATGGTCTTTATGTGCTCAACAGATTAAGCGTCAGTCTGTACCAAACTGAAGATAATACTTAGGTTATGTACAGTTTCTAACCTCTGTATCTGTAATTCAAGCCTTTTCTCTCTAACTCAAGAAACACTTAGAAATGCAAGTGAGAAAGGGCGTCATTGTCATATAAGTGAAGATACATGCAAATAATTTGCAAACTTCAGTACTTTATTATTCCTACTAAATATTAGTAAAAAGTAGCTTGCTTTATCTCTCATTTGGCCTAATGAGATATATCCATGAGCTGCTAAGCCATGTTGAAAACTCTTAATCTGGTCCAACCCTCTTCTTTTACAGATGTGGGCTCTAAAGATTTGAAGATGGTAGGTTTTTTACCTAAGTCCATATTTCAGTTAGCACCTGTTCTGGGATTAGAACCTAGGGTTTTTGACTTCCAGACCATTATATTTCCTGCCAGAGGTATATACCAGACCATTATATTTCCTGCCAGAGGTATATATTTCCATAAATAAAATCTGAATACATTGGAATAACTTATCCTTATCACTACTGGTGATACAGGGGGAAATAGGAAAGTGAAGAAATGCAGAAAGTGCTTTGTGTAATTTAGGTTTGGTTTATTTAATGCTGGGCCTTGAGGAGTGCTAAAGGAGTATAGCTTACCCCAGGTACTGCTTACAGAGATTCCACATAGCAAATGACTTTTTATTATTCTAGGATTCTACATCTGTAGAGAGGGTAGAAGGTGAATGCTCAGTGGGTATTTCTTGATTATGTGATTTGCTAAAAATTACTCTTCTAGTTTGTCGATAATACCATTTTGGATTTTCTAAGCCATTTAGCATTTAATAAGCAAGTGGCTATTCATATTAGTAATACCAGGAGTTTCATATCCCTCCTATAGAGCTAGGAGGAACCTTTCAGTCATTTGGTTTGGGGCTCTGCCTCAGCTATTAAAAATCACATAGTAGAGGTTGAATATCCCTAGTCTGAAAATCTGAAACTTTTTGAGTTGACATAATGCTTAAAAAGTTTGAGCACTCACTCTGGCACCATAAATACTGGAATTGGAATGATGGAGAGAAGATTAGCATGGCCCCTGCACAAGATTGACCTACAAATTTGTGAAGTGTTCTGTTTTTAAAATATATTTTCTAAAGAAGTGGAAGAGAGGAATTTGAAGTGCATCAGCACAAAGAAATGATACATGTTTGAGGAGGTAGAAATGCTAATTACCCTGATTTGATCAATACACACTGTATACATATATTAAATTATCACATTCTCTTCCATAACTAGGGGCTGGGATTTAGCTCCATTGTTAGAGCACCGCTCTGCAGTCTCTGAGGTCCCGAGTTTGATTCCCAGCACCCCAAAAATGGGAGAAGGAAGTGGCAATCCACTCCCAAGGAAATTCTGAAGCAGTCAACCATTGAAAACCCTATGAGGGTCACTATGAGTCGGACACGACTCAATGGCTACCTAACAACAACATTCCATAACTTTGTACAATTTAAAAATAATTTTGAATGGGAAAAATAAATAACATCAGCAAAAAAGTTTTAGATTATAGAGTGTTTTAGATTTCAACCTTTGAATTTTATATTAGGAAGTCTCAACCAGTAAATTCTATGCAGTTATTCCAAAATCTGAAAAACTTCAGAATCTGAAACACTTCTGGTCCCTGGCACTTTGGATAAGGGATACTTACCGATAGCTTGATTATGTGTTCTTTGGCCTCTCATTGTGGTACCTGGGAGTTTCTTTTGCTCAGAATAGAATTTGCCAGAAGATTGGATTGCATACAGACTAATGGGTCACGTTAGTAGAGTTCAAAGGCATTTAGGAGAAGGACCCATCTGATGAGAGGCTATGTTAGTAAACCCTGAAGAGGAAGGGAGAGCAGTGCTTTTGTGTGTCTGAGCCTGCAGCTGAGGGCTGGGTACCATTGTGGATTTGTTGCTGGCTAGAGGATAGTACAGCTCAGTTCTCCACCTGGCTACCAGCAGGACGTACTCCAAGAATCTCACGTCACTCTGTTTTTTTCTCCCTGTAGTGAAGAAAATAGCTGACAGGTGACTAATTCAAAAGATCATAAGCCCCAAAGGCTACCTGAAATGTTGATTATGAGAGCCAAGCATCCTTCTATCTGGCCACACAAAGTTCTCCAAGGCATTTGGCCAAGAGTATAGTGTATAGTAACGTACTGTTAGCGGGGAGACGCTGGGAGCAGGTCCAGAGAAGGGAATTCAGGTCCAAAGCATGGGTCCAGAGGCTGGCAGCAGGCCGGTCCTTCCCTGGCAGCAACAATTACCTCCCGTTCCCCAGCAGCAGATACCTCAGTTCATCTGTGTTTCCCATATAAAATAATTTATGTGAGACACAGACATTAGAATATGTTGTTATTGTTGTTAGGTGCTGTCAAGTCCAACTCATAGCAACCCTGTGGACAACAGAACGAAACACTGCCCAACACTGTGCTGTGGCTCGCACTATTGTCAGTGTTTCTTGCTATTCATAGGATTTTCAATGGCTAATTGTTTCAGGAGTGGGCTGCTGCGTCTTTCTCTCAAGCCTGTAGGACCTGGTGTTCCCAGGCAGTGTCCCATCCAAGGACTAACCAGGTCTGACCCTGCTCAGCTTCTGAGGTCTGATGAGATCAGATGCCAAGGTGGTATGGTAATACACAGTATAGGGTATAGCATAAGTATTGAAGTAGAGAATAAAAACATACATTATAAAGGCAGTACACCTTTAAAGGCCAGCAGTAGTAATGGGCTGCTGCTGCCCTGAGCTAAGTGGGGTGTGATCTTTATAGTAGGGTTTGAGCCTTCAGGAGAAGGAAAGAAACCTTCAACCCTTGGGGAATATGCCTGGAATGGGTTAATGGATTCCAGTGTCTTCAAAGGACTGGGCTCAGAGGCAGGCATTTCAAAATGTTAGTAATGCAGACAGCTACTGGTCTCGATAAGGGAGCAGAATCCACTAAACAATGTCCTTATCCCTTGCTGGGGGTGGTGTATGTTGCACACAATCTTATCATCCTTCCTGAATTAATATAGAAGCAAGGAGTGACTTTAATTGTGTTCTTCCAGCAAGTATGCTATTTGTAAGGGTTTGTCAGGGTCTTATCTGTCAGGGAAGCACTAACCACCAGACCAAAGCCTTTGTCCCACAGGAGGCTCACATTGAAATTCATGTTACAGGTGGCTGGTAAGGATGTGTCTAGGTTGGGGGGTGGCTGGCTACAGAGCCCTCTATTCCCTTCCTTTCTGCCTGTTGCCCTCTAACAGCACCATTCATGGCACCCCCTTAAGTAAAAGTAACATACGTCTTTGTATTCTTTCAAATCATCAATGTTTTGCTGCGTCACAGCCTGGCTTGTTTGCCCCTTCTTTAATGTCACTGAATAAACTCTTATATGGCTCTGGGCTGAGGGACCACAGTGAGTCTTAAAGGGACTCTTTTGGAGTCATGCATATTCTTCCGACTGAAGACTGCCAAACCTCCACACTCTGGGCCATTTGCATCCTTCTCAATTTCTCCTCAAAACATGTGGCAATATGTGTTAGGACATTAGGCACAGTGCGAAGCTTCCTAGAGTGAAGCAAATGTGGAAAGCACTGTAATTTGAGGCAGTTTTCAGAAAAGAGCCCCTTCTGGTACAAAAAAAAAAGCTCCTTTCCCTTTTCCTTTCTTTACTTTTCTTTTTCATTTATGCCTCATCACATTTTGTCCAATTTCAGCTCATCGCTGGCTGAATTTTCCTTTTGATGTCTTTTTTCTAGAATAGTCCCTGCCTGAAAAGAAAAGAACAAAAGGCCAACTCCATGGCTTTCAATTTGCAGCATCTCCAGTCCTTTCATCCATCTCAATACTTTCCTGGTTGGGAACCAAACCCAAGCTCCAGGGTCAGCAGAGATGGGGAAAGAACCCTTTTTACAAGTCCTAGCACATGCAGATTTCATGTTTCATTGTCATCGCTCTTTGCAATTGGGTCAGGTACATGTCGGGAAGAGGGAGCGGACTTGGAGGGGAAAAATGTTTTGTAACCTCTGTTAAAGCACATGCTCCCATTTTTTTCAGAAGTTCAGTTAAGAGGAAAGCAGATTTTTAAGGGTTTCATTTGCTAATTCTGGGTTGCTTTCAGCCTGTAGGGCATCTGTGTGTCAAGCTACTGAGTTTGGGAGATGGAACAGACAGTTGATGTGCTAACATTTGGGCACTTTCCTGATAAGAAACCTTTGTTTTAGGGTTTTATTTCCATTTTTTGATGACTGCTTGTGGACCTCTCTACTTTTTCTCTTCTGCTTCCTCTGGTTTCAAATTATAGAAGACCTCTCTCTCTGTGCTCCCAGCTTGTCGTCTTGGTTACAGACTTTGGCCTCCCTTTCTTTGAGGGGAAATATGCTGTTTAAAGGAGATTTTTAAGAATAGTGACTGAGGCCTCTTTATTTCTCTAAGAGTACTGGGGTAGTGAAGCAGTAGGTGGAGTAGTGGTTTGCCAACTTGGTGGTATGTTCAGCCTGGACACTGAAATAGTGATGCCCAGGCCCCAGGCCCTACCAGATGAGTAAGGATCTTGGGGAGTGAGTTTCAGGAATTGTTTTTTCTTCTTTTTTTGTTTTTAAATTAAACTCCCTAGGTGATTGTAATGGTTGAGGATTTAGAAGCACTGGGCTGTATAGCACAGCCAAGCAGCTGGATTCCAGCCTATTTGAGACAGGTGGGAGAAATACAATCAGCATTTCTGTACCTTTGCTTTACCTGCCTAGAAGATGGGACCCTTAAAGCTTGCCAAGTTAAAGAGATTTCATACAACCCCCTGTCCTTACTGGTGCATACAAAAGAGAGGCAGTTTCCCTCCAAAAAGATCCAGTTACCCGGCTGGTGTGGCATCTGGGCTGTAACAGTGATGCCAGCCCATGTTGGGGATTAAAATAAATCTTCCCAGTTGCTTGCCGAAGGGTTATCTGTGTGGAGGAACAGCAGTTCCACATTCCCCAGTGTGGTTTAGTCAGAATGTCCCAGGTTTTCCAATCATCTCCCTTCTGCTCCAGGTGGTTAGGTGGCATATTTTTATTTATTTTTTTATAAGGTTGCCTTTTTATAGTGTATTCCTAACACAAAATCAGCACATGCTTATGATCTAATCCTAAAGACATCTCAGGAATATGATACCTAGCAAACGAAAGTCCACCTAGAAGCCCATGTCCCAGAGCTAACTGCAGGAAGCATGTTTTTTCCTTCTGATTTTTTCTTTTTGCATATGGTAAACATGTCATATTTTTCTCCTAAGATGAGATCGGCCAATAGCATTTGTACTTTTTAAAAAAAATATGTTGGTCATCTTTCCCATGTTAGTACATATAGATGAACCTCGCTTTTAAGGATCCCTGATTTTTAGGTTTTTAGTCACACAAAGGTGCAGTCTCCTTCCCCTTCCCTCCAGTAATTCACTTTCCTGTGGAAAGACTTGGATTTGGGCTTTATATAGAGCAGATCTTGGGGGCCAGGGTTTAGCTTAGTTGGTAGAGCACTGCTCTGCGTTCTCTGAGGCCCTTGGTTTGATCCCCAGCAACACACACACACACACACACACACACACACACACACACACACACACACAAATAAAAATAAAAATAAAACCAGGAAAAGGATGTGGCAGTCCAGTCATGAAGCAATCCCAAAACAATCAGCTATTGAAAACCCTATGAGGGTCACTCTGAGTTGGACCTGACTTGAAGGCACCTAACCACAACAACAGTTGAGCAGATCATGTTATCTGGTATATTTATGTTTGATTAGTCATTTAAAAATTGAAGCATTTTAAAAGGAAGTGAGTGGTATGAATGATTCCCTCCAACTTTTGATCCCAAATCTACTAACTCTTCTCCCCAGAAACCACCATTACCAGTTTCTTAGAAATCTTGAGAAGTACTTGATACACAGCCCTGCCCTCCAGGAGCTTATTGTCAGTGGAAGGATGGACACTTAACAAAAACACAGCTACCTATAAATGAGAAATAGTGGTAGGTGTTGTGATGTGAGAAATGGGTGTTGTGGAAGAAAAGAACAGTTTTCCTGTTTCATTTCTACAATAGTGATTGATAGTGTCCACTTTTCTAATTTTTTTAATATAGAGGTGCATATGGGACATTGGCCACACAACCAAGGAAGCAGAGACCTAACACCTGCCCCACTTACTCAGTTTTCACTTTCTTTTCCACCAGATTTTCATCGGTCAAAATGGCCTGCTGAGAGGTTAGGGAAATTCACCAGCTGGCTTTGTCGTTGTTGATAGTGTTATACTCCAGATTAGATGACCTTTGTCAGCCAGCCCATGAGCCTCTTGCAGATAAGAACTATGCCTTGCATCTCATTGTGTGCTTAGAAGCCCAGCAAGAACAAATGAATGCAGGTACTAGGCAGTAGCTACAATTTTTACCTTCTCATTTTATACCTTACAGGCACTGCAAATGGCAGGTCTTCTTATTCCTATTTCTTAAAATAAGAGAAAACTATGGCTTAAAGAGGTATAAAAAACTCTCTTCTTTGAAAATACACCCATTGCATCCCACTCCCCTGGAAAAAAAAAAAACCCTCACCAGCTTTGCCCATAGTCACAGCTAGCTCATCAGTGGCAGAGCTCTGCAAACCTTTCCTGGCCCACATGTCTATGACCCTGACATAGTTGGTTGCCTTCCTGCAGGGAACTGGATACCATCCATTCCTCCCACGGATTGGCCTAGGCTCTCTTACCTCAGAATTTTCTTGAAGAGTTTCAAGGCAACCAGGTCGTCCTGTTCTAAATATTTTTCTGGAAATGAGGTCAAGACAGCAGCATGATCCTCTCTTAAATGGGTCAGAAGAGCAGGACTCCCATGGCTTGCTGAAAGGTCAAGTCTCTTGGTGCTCACTGTGCACTTCTCTTCCAGCTTGTGTCCCAGGCAGGGGTCTGGCTAGGGAGCAGGGGCCCGCTGGCTCATGTGTCCTGGGGAGCTCTTCTGTCTGTGGTAGGCACTGTGGGGATGGGGACAGAGGAAACTCCACGAGGGACAAGTTGTTTTATGATAGAGACAAAAAGTAGTACTGGCTACAAATGTGACCTTTGGAGTCAGACACTTCTGAGGTCAAGGCTTGGCTCTTTCAATTACTTACTAGTTGTGTGATCTTAGACAAGTTACTTTTGTGCAGCTCGGTTTCCTCATCTGTAAATGGAGAATAATGTCATTTAGGTAGTAAGATTGCTATGAGGAATACATGAAACAATACATGTAAAATGCTAGCGGTAGTGCCAGGCACATAGTAGACAATAAGGAAAATTGCCACCACCCTCAGTTAACTATGGTCCAAAAATATTAAATGGAAAATTCCAGAGATAAATAACTCATAAGTGTAAGTTTGTACCATTCTGTGTGGTCTGATCAAATCTCATGCTACTCTGCTTTGTTCTGCCCATGTCCTGAATAATCCTTTTGTCCAGTGTATCCATGCTGTATATGCTCTCTGCTCATTAGTCACTTTATAGCCATCTTAATTATCCATATCTAATGTAGCACTATTGCATGTGTGAGACAGATCACATTCATGTTACTTTTTTATTATAGTATTATATATAATTCTTCTAATTTATTATTATTGTCAATTATCACTTACTGTGCTTGATTTATAAGTTAAACTTTGTCATCGGTATGTATATATAGGAAAAAACTATAGTATTTATATAGAGTTTAGTACTATTTGCAGTATTAGGCCTCCACTTGGGGTCTTGGAATATATGCCCTGCAGATAAGGAGGCACTGCCAGAGTGTGTAGTACCAGTAAGTACCAATGGAGGTCAGAGAAGGAAAGATACATCGGTGTGGCTTATGCAAGAAATGTCTAGAGAACGTGGAAGAAGTGGAATGAATATGCCAGATAGAGCGAATATGAAAGTGAGAGTCTGAGATGAACTGAAGTGGTGACCAAAAGAAGAAACAAACTCAGTGTCAGACGTATTCTGACTATCATGAGCTCACCTGTCGTCATGACCAATGTCACTGAGTCCTGCATTACTGTCTGCAGAATAGAAGTGGGAGGGAGAGGGGAATCAACTGGCTGCTCTGGGTGAACTTGCACTGTCTGTGTTTTGGAGGAGTTGACACGGATCCAAACTCTGAAACTTGGTATGTGGGTTCAAAGCCTAATTTTTGTTGACTTACCCAGGGATGCTGGCTTTTAGTGGGCTGAATCACATTCCCCAACTTCATGGAAGAAGAGAAAATTCCATTTATGGATTGGTAGGTCATGGAGAAGTGGCCCTTTTTGCTTGTCTATTACACCTTTGTAGTATGCCTAGAATGTGTATCCTTTGCTCTGTCCATGGCTGGAAACATATCAATAACAATTTTTCTCTTGAATATTCCTGTTTTCTAATTCCATGCAAAAACTATGCTATGACTGTGCTATCCACATTTTTTTGTAGTACCTGCACATGTATAGGCTAGGCGAATGCTCTGCAATTGAGGTGTACCTCCAGACGCTTTCATTTTTATCTTGAAGCAAGGTCTCCCAAAGTTGCGCAGGCTTTGTCTTGCCTTAAACCTATGATACTCCTGCTTCTGCCTCCCGAGTTGCTGGGATTGCAGGTGTGCGCCACAGCAGTTGGCTGCATGTTATTCTCTTGACTTTCTTTTTCATCTCCACTTTTTTTTTTTTTTTTTTGAGACAGAGTCTTTTTATGTCACCCAGGCTGGCCTTGAACTTGTGATCCTCCTGCCTCAGCTTCCCAATTGCTGGAATTACAAGTGTACACTGCCACACCTGGCTCATCTTTTTTTTTTTTTTTTTTTTTTTTTTTTTTTTTTTTTTTTTTTTTTTTTTTTTTTTTTTTTTTTTGCTGTACTGGGGGTTGAACCTAAAGCCTCATGATGCTTGGATGCTTTGCAAGTGCTGGACCACTAAGCTGCACGTCCAGCCCACTTTTTTACTTTTTGAAAGAGGGTCTCGCTAAATTACACAGACTGTCTCTGATCTTGAACTTGCGATCCTCCTGCCTCTGCCTCCCAAGTTGCTGGGATTACAGGTGTGTGGCACCGGGCCCGGCCTAGTTCATCTTGATAAGATTTGGAAACTCCTAACTTCTCAACAACAATATAGTTACAGTGGTTATCACATCAAGTGTTCTTTCTGGATTTGTTCCCAAATTCTAGGTATGTTTTCAAGCAGGGCCGCCACGAACGGCTGTGCACAGCACAACCCTAGGAGAGGGTGCCATTCACATAGACTATAATTGAATGGCGCCACTAGGGTTGTGCAGTGCACAACCTACACAGCTATACTCGGCGGCCCTGGGATAATGGCGTATCAGTGCTTCCATTGTCAAGGACATGGTTTTGGAAGAAGCAGAGGGTGACCATTTGGGACTGTTCTCAGGGACTTAGTAAGGATGCTGAAGTAGGACACTGCCACTGTGACCAGAAAAAGAAGAAAGAAGTATGATTGTGGTTTTGGGAAGATTATCCTGTGGTAGTGGTAGCCACCAAACGGGAGAACTACATATCTTTATTCTTTCAGTGAATGAGGTTTCAAGAAGCTACTATGTAAGGGTTGAAGAATGGAGAAGTTGGCATAGGAGAGAGCATTTGAACTGGACCTTGTGAAAGAAGCCACATATAAACATACGAAGATGAGTTGGGAGGAGAGAATCCCAATGGGAAGGAGTAGTGGGAAGAAAGAAAAGGGTTGGAAACTGTAAGGGGTATATGGGTAATGGTGAATCATTTGTCTTGCTTGGATAAAAAGGCATGCCAAAAGTAATAATGAGCAATAATGCTTATTGGTAGTCAACTGTTGAGAGAGAGTGACTTCAGTGACAGGTTAACGACCTTGGACTTTATTCATCAAGCCATATGCAACTGTCCAAAATTTGTAAGATTTTCTTCTAATAGCTTTTTAAAGATATTATTCACATGCCATACAATTCATTTAAAGTGTATGATTGACAACCAGACATAGTGGCACACACCTGTAATCCCAGCATTTGGGAAGTTGAGACGGGGATCATGAGTTCAAGATCAGCCTGGGCTACATAGTAAGGTCCTGTCTCAAAATAAATAAATAAAAAGCAAAGCATATGATTGAATGATTTTTAGTGTATTTATAGGTATGTGTGTGGCTGGGGTTTAGTTCAGTTGGTAGAGTGCATGCTCTGCATGCTTTGAGGCCCTGGGTTTGATCCCCCACACCGTAAAAATGGGAGAAGGACCTGACAGCCCACTCCTGAAACAATCAGCCATGGAAAACCCTATGAGTAACAGAGAAGCAGTGACATAGTGCTGGATACTGCCCAGTGTTGGGGAGTGTTTCGTTCTTTTGTACATAGGGTTGCTCAATTGGTCCTGGACTCAATGCCACCTGACAAAAACAAATAGGTATGTGCAACCATCATTATTTTTATCACCCCCAAAGAAACTCAGTACCATTTAGCTATCATCTTCCTACTTGCCCTTTCTCCACCCCTGGTCCTAAGTAATGGCTAAATTACATTTTCGATATAGATTTGCCTATTTTGGATCTTTCATGTAAATACAGTTTAAGTATGTAGTCTTTTTGAATGACCTTTTTCATTGAGAGTGTGTCTGTATTTTTTTAGTGCTGAGAATTAAACTCAGGGCCTCACACATGCTAGGCAAGTGTTCTTCCACTGACTTTACCCCTAAGCCCTAGTATGATATTTTAAGGTTTACTCCTGTTGTAACATGTATCAGTACTTGACTCCTTCAAATAGCCAAATAATATTCCATTTTATTGATATAGCACATCTTGTTACAGTGTTCATTGTTACAGTGTACGTTGTTACATTTTGTTCATTGATGAGTATTTGGATTATTTCTGCCTTTTGGCTATTATTAATCTATGAACATCTTTGTATAAGTTTTTGGGTGGACATAGGTTTTAAACAGGATCTTATAACAATGTTTAACTTCTAAGGCAACTGCCAAACTGTTTTCCAAAGGGGCAGCAACATTTTACATCTCTGCCAACAGTATAAGGGTGTCCCAGTTTCTCCACCTTCTTTATCTTTTTCGTTTAGTCATGTTATTGGGTATGAAATGTTATCTTGTTTTGGATTTGATTTGTATTTCCCTGGTGACTGTTGATGAATATATTTTCACATATGTATCAGCCATTTGTATATTTCCTTTGGAGAAATGTCTATTCATATCCCTAACCCACTTTTTACTTGTGTTGTCTCTTTATTGTTGAATTTCAAGAGGTATTTACATGTCCTGGATATTAGATCAGGATCATTATGAGATATATATTTTGCAAAATTGTTTCTCCCATTATTTGGATTGTCTTTTTATTTTCTTAATAGTCTCCATTGAGGAACAAAAGATTTTAGTTTTGATGAAGTCTGTGTTTCCTTTTGTTGCTTGTGCTTTTGATATCAAATCTTAGAATTCATTGCCAAATCCAAGGTCATGAAGATTTATCCCTACTTTTTAAAACCAAGTTTTATAGGTTTTGCTCTTAAAATTAGGTCTTTGATTTTGCATTAACCTTTTTTTGTAGTTGTAAAGTACGGGTCCATCTTCATTGTTTTGCATGTGGACAACCATTCATCGCCACATCATTTGTTGAAGCGACTCTTCTTTTCACCATTGAATGGTCTTGGCACCCTTGTTGATAATCATTTGAGAGGGTTTATTTCTAGATTCTCAATTCTGTTCCATTGTCTATGTGTCTGTCCTTAGGCTAGTACTCTACTGTATTTTATTACCATTGCTCTGTAGTAAGTTGTGAGTTCAGTTGGTGTGAGTCCTCCCACTTGTTATTTTCAAGGTCATTTTGACTATATGGGATTCTTTGCATTGTCATGTGAATTTTAGTGTCAGCTTGTCACTTTCTACAGTCACTGGGATTCTGATAAAGGGACTGCAGTAAATCTGTCATCTGAAATTCTGAAGGAGTGCAACATGATAAGGACACTATTTTGAGAGTGGGAACCTGACAGTACTATATTAACAACAGTAAAGAAGGAGAAATGTTGGAGACCTGAAGGTCAGATGGGAAACTGCTATAGTAATTTAAGAAAACAATAGAAGGAAGGGAGGACATGGAGAGGATGGTAGAGGGGTAAACATGAACAGTACAATGATATACATGTACGGAAATGTCACAGTGAAACCCATTAAATTGTATGCTAACTAAAAAAATCACTAATGTAAAAATTAAAAAAAAAAGGAAAAGAAGATAATAGGGACTGAACCAGGAAAAAAGGGTAGATTAAAGATACATTGAAAATGTTGAAGTGACAACATGGCAGGACTGGAGACTGACTACACATGAGGACTCAGAAAAGTGGGAGATATCAAAGAATAGCTTTAAGGTTTGAAGATAAACTAATTGATTAGGTAACAGTACTTTCTTTTAACTTTGTGTTTTGAAATGATTTCGACTTATGGAAGAGTTGCAAAGTTAGTAGAGAATTCCTGTACACCTTCTACCCAGCTTCCCCAAATGTTAACATTTACTATAATTATATTCTACTACAATTGTTAACACTTTTAATGTTGGTACGGTTCTGTAAACTAAACTACAGACTTTGTTCAAGTCTCATCAGAGTTTCCACTAATGTCTTTTTTCTGGTCTAGTATCCAGTCCAGAATTCCATGTTGCATTGAGTTTTTCTATTTCCTTACTCTCCTATAATCCCTGACAGTTCCTCAGCCTTTGTCTTTTAGGATCCTGACAGTTTTGAAGAGTACTGGTTGGCTTCTTTGTACAATGTCCCTCATTTAGACTTGTCTGATGTCTTTCATGATTTGATTGAGTTTATGCAATTTGAGCAAAATTATCATGGCAGTGTGTTGGGATTGACTGGACTCAAACCCCTGTGCATTGTGTGATGCAATTGGGTGCCCCAACACTGCACCCTGGAAGAGACTGAAGCTGGGGAACAGAGTGTCATGCACAGGAGTAAAAACAAGGGAGGTTTATTTACAGGGATAGGGAAGGGGTAGGTGGCTAGGACAAGGAAGAGGGATGGGGGAGGAAGGCACTCAGCTGTTATCCCTGCCACTGGGGCAGGGACTCCCAGCTGTCTGGTCTGCAGTCTTCACTGCTTTGGAGGCCCTGAGCTTGATTCTTGGAGGCTTGCCTCTCGAAGCACTCGATCTCTTGGTAGAGGAATTGATGATGATGAGGAGAAGATCCAGTGGATGCAGGTAGGTAGCAGCGAGGATGGAGGTAGGCTGGATGAAGGTTGAAGGTAGGCTAAGGGTAGGCTGAAGGCTAGGTGGGTCAGGTGAGTGCAGGCCTCTGATCCTTAAGGGACCAGAGGACTGAGTGAGCACTTCTTCGATAGAGTTTATAAGACTATTGGGCTCTGGGGTCAAGAGTTTATATCCCCTTAAGCCAACTGTCATCCAACAGTCAAGGAATGACAGCTGGCCAATCAGGGAAGGGCTTGAGGGCAGTGCGTGGGCAAGGGCTAGGCCAATGAGGAAGCAGATAGGGCTCAGCCAATCAGGCCTCAAGGAAACCTGAGCTGGCAGGCGCCATCTTGGTTCACTCAGGGGGAAGGGGGAGAGTGAGGTGCCTGTGTAGGGCAAGGGTTAGTTGCTTTGGAGGATAGAGGTCAGCCTTCCAAGAGGACTAGATGGGCTCCTGGGACCCGCCATGTTTTGTTACTCACTACCCCTCTGGGAAATCCCAACAGGAGTGATGTGCACTTTTCAATTCATCATATCAGCGGCCACATGAGGATATGTCTTATTACCATGAGGCTAAATTTGATCACTTGGCTAGGGTGGTATCTGTCAGGTTTCACCACTGTAAATTACTGCTTTTCTTTTTTAATTAACAAGTGTCTTGTATGCCAAAATGGTAATAATTTTATTACTAACTGCGGCATCTCTTGGTGGTTCTTAACTGAAATAGCCATTGCTGTAGAGTGTGCCTATTGGTGATTTTATGTTCACCTCTTTCCTTCTGCCTTGCTCAGAATTCGACTATTTGGAAAAGCTGCCCTTTCTCTCTCATTTTTTGAAAAGCAGTAGATGGGGAAGCAGTTAGGGAAAGGAGATGACAAATTCAGATTTAGGCATGTTAGCTCTGAGGTTCCTCTGTTATACACAGATGGAAAGGTCCAAAAAGCATTTGGTACCTGCAGGGAAACAGCAATTGAGGCCCTGATACTGCAGCTAAGCATTACTAGTATTTCCATTTTAGAAATGTAGAAACTGAGGTTCAGGTGAAAACCAAGGTATGTTGGTGGTGGTGTTAGGTGCTGTTGAGTCGTGTCCGACTCATAGCGACCCTCATAGGGTTTTTCATGGCTGTGCTAGGATTGCCTTGGGAGTGGATTGCCATGTCCTTCTCCCATAACCAAGGTATACTTGCAGATAAAACTAGCAAGGCATCTGGAGGACACATTAGTGAGGCCATCAAGTACCCTAGAAATGACTTTGGACTTGGTTTGGGGGTTAACCAGTGGCAATTTGAGATTTGTCAGGAGGGAAAGATTGATAATGAGATCTTAGCTCTCAATTTACTGTAACACTGTGTGCGACTGTAATGCTGTTTGCAACAATAGAGAGCCATTTAATATCCTAAATTAAATGAAATCCAAGAACCCGATGAGTTTTACAGGCCGTTGGAGAAAAGAGAGGTGCTGTCTGGTGTTACTGGAGAAGACTTTGTGCGAGAAATAAAAATTTCCATAGCTTTGGATGGAAGTTACATTGCAAGAAGAGAAAGGATATCTAATAAGGGTGATGCTATCAGTAGCTTGTCCTTCTTTTATTCCTGACATTGTGCCATGCCCTGAACTAAGTACTTTAAGCATCCGTTTCTCGTATCTATCCTATGAGATAGTACTATTGTAATCCTTATTTGACTGATGAGGAAATGGAGTCTAAATGGGTAAATATTCTCTTTGTAGGCAGCTGGACAAGGGAAGCCAAATCATATATCAGAATATTACTAATGTAAGCATAGAGTTAGAACAAGTGAAATGAAATGAATTTTAAGTTTAATATGAGCTGGTGCTGATGTAGCTCACCATAGGGATGGATTTTCTATTGAAATCAGAATAATTATAGCTCCTGTGTATTGAGTGTTAGCTATGTGGTAGGCATTGTGCCAAATGCTTTGCTTGTTTTATCACATTTAATCCTCTCCCAAACCTTGTGAGACATAGGTCCTATTTTTATCCCTATTTTCCAGATGGAAATTTGTCCCATTTCTTTCCCAAGGCCACAGTGGTGGTGAATGGCAGAGCTAGCACAGAGATCCAAGTCTGTCTTAACTCTAAAGCTGGTGCACAAGGTAGGCGTGGTGGCATCCGTACATGAGCATGAAGTACATTTGGGATACAGTTTGGCATAATGCGTGAGCCTGCCATCCTGGCAAGATAGGTAGAACCTGGATCAAGGAGGGCTTTGTCTGCTGTGCTTAGGAACTTGGGCTTTTTCTGTAGGTACTTGCAAGCTGTGGAAGGATTTCAGACTGCAGATCAGAGCGGTATTTTCTTTCAGTAGTGTGCCTGGAGGCAGGAAGGTAGGGAAGAGATCATTGCCTTGGTCCAGAAAGAGATGATGCAGGCCCAAGGTCTGAGCCTTAGTGAATAGAGACTTAGGACAGACTTTGGGCAGCCCAGGAAGTTTATGTTCCCCAGGGTAGGTAGTAATCATAAGCACTTGCCCTTAGGAATCACCAGCTGGGTGTCATCCTAGGAAGTAGAGGCAGGAGACCTGGGGGAGGAGGGCTAGGCCTGGCAAGATTGTGTGCTAGGCCACATACCACTCTCATACCTCTCACTCTCTGTGTCCCTTTCATTGAGTTCTCCCATGTCCCTTTACTGCTTGACCTGGTTAGGCCCTCATTTAGGATGGTCTGTGTTAACTGTCCCCTTGTCCAATTACTTCTTTTAATACCAGCACTTCCTCCTGTGAATAAAAGCTTTAGGTGCTGTAAAAATGGTGGTTGGTTAAGTCTAATGTTGGAATGGTGCAGGAGTGGGTGGGAGACTGAACACTGATCGCAATGAACTTGGGTCTAATGGGGATAGGATTAGGAAGCAGAACAAGTAGTGGCTGAGAGATTGGACAAGAGAGGTGGGAATCTGGAACCAGAGCAGTTCAGAGGTAGAGGATGAACTGGGACAGCAGCTGGTACCTGGATTGGGTGATTAGGAAAGAGCTGAATTTACAAGTTTCTGGGCAGGAGAGCCTTGGACCAGTGCTGGGAACTTCGCTGGGGAAGCTAAGAGACTGTGGTTTGCAGTGGAACCTGGGATTGTTTTTGGAAAAGCCAGCCACAAAGACCTCAGTTTGGTAAAGATTCAATATTTGTAAGCTCCGGTCAGACCTGATGAGGCAGGTTGGAGTTAAAATGAGCCCATGTGGGGAGTGCTGGACTCGGAAACTCATAAGTGGGATTTGCTTCCCTGTTGGTTTGGGCTTTGAGATGTCTCACAGTATGGAAAGTAGATCTTATGAACTGTTTGGTGGCACAGACATAAAGCCGTTGGGGTGTTTCCCTGTGTGCTATGTGGTCAAGGTACAGGGCTCCAGGCTACAGAAGCCTGTGAGGTGTGCTCTGTGTTGTGTAGGAGGTGGCAAGTACATTGATCTGGGAGTTAGGGGACCTGGACTGTGATCAGGAAGCTTGTCAGAGTTTCTCTCCCTCAGTTTCTTCATCTGTAAAATGGAGTTGAATAACATGGCCCTGCTCACCTATAACGTGGTGGGAAAGTGGCAGTTGTCCGTCGCACTTCTCTGTGTGCTACCTACTCATGTCCTTTGTTTCACGGGCTGAGCTGGGCAGATTTTAGCATGGATATAATGTGCCAAGTTGGTCCTGGAATATGTGCAGATACGTTCTCATCTTCCTTGTTTGCACTTCTAAGTGTCCTCCCTTCTGCTTTATTTTGCTGCTCAAGGGGTAGTTTAGTTTTCTGTCTGCTAAACACTTGCTACCAAAAGTTGGAGGTGATTGGAGGCCAATCAAGGATGAAAGCAGGGATGGTCAAGCCGAGGCTGGGGGCCCTTGGGTTTCTAAGTTAAAATGTTATTTTCATGAGGCTCCATTGGTTAATAGAGATTACGTCTGTCACCCCAGCACGACCGAGCAGAGAGGTTCCATGTCAAAAATCTTTGGAGATGCCGGAAGAGGCCCTGAGTTTACTGGAAATGGAGTATGGTTAATTTGGGGATCTTTTTCACATTTGCTCTACTGTATCTGATTTAAAGGTTGCTTGAAAAAGATGGGGTTTTCAGTGGCTGATTGTTTTGGGATTGCTTCAGGATAAAGGTCACTATGAGTCGGACCTGACTCTACAGCACCTAACAACAAGAACAACAATGAATCAGATACCTTCTACTCTGGAGATGGGAATAGACAGGGAAGCTGAGAAAGGCCAGAGCACTGATGAGAAGGACTTGGCCACCTGAAAGTAACTGTGGGAAAGCTCATTCAAAATCAGGACTAGATTAGCTGTCTCAAAAGAAGTTACCTCCATGAGTGATGGAGGAGGATATGAGAACCAAATCGGTTGGAACTAGAGGCTTGTTCCCTGTAGTAGGTTCCTGCACGTCTGTCATAGGGAAGATCAGAACCTGCCAAACGGAGGTATAGAGAAATTGGCTTCCAAGAATCTGCTTGTCCCTCTTGGCTATGGATATAAAAAAGTAAGACTTAACTGTGAGGCCCAGTTTTGCATTTTTACTTTCTGTTTAGTATGTTGGAGGTATCTGGGGTATCCCAGAAGCTCTGGAAGGCTGCTGGCATGACTCTTTGGAGATTCCAGAAGTACTGAGGTCCTTTCCAAGCTGCCTAACAGCTTGGAAGGTGGTTGGGGCCCCTGTTCTCCTCTCTGTACTGTAGCTTCAAAGCATAGCCTTTGATGGGCCTCATGCTGGGTAACTGTGCAGCCTCCAACTTGGTCCTTTGCCTAAGGTGAGTAACTTTTCTGCTGGATCAGGGGTAAAGAATACCCTGTTTATTTCTCTCGGACTGCTCCTGCAGGGTGGGCTGGGGCATGGGGATAAGTTAATATTTGGATAATTAATTCCAAGCCTGCAATCCTTATGCAAAACCAGTAGGGTCAAATGTATTTCAGAAATTGGAATCTTTTGGATTTTGGATAAGCAATAGCATGCATAGTAAAGTATTTTACATATATTCCTGGGGTGGTCTAGGGAAGTACCCCACAATCAAATGCTTAATTATTTTTATGGAAAATATATGAATAGATACCATAAGTGGAATAAATTGTAAATAGCCTCACGTCCACTCAAGTCATGTTTTACTAACACATTAGCTTTGAAAAAAAATTTTAGCTTTAAAATACTTTTTTGTTTTGAGGATTGCCAATAAAGGATTGTAGACCTGTAATTATTATTTTTATACTTTCAGTCAAATTGATCCACAGGGGGAAAGGCACCTGGTGGATGTCTCTTTCCCTGGAGGGGCTCTTTGATGAGGTATTGTACAGGTGATGGACTCCTGGTGGTATTCTTTTTAAGATGCTTTCTCTTTTCCATTCTTCCTTCTCTTCCTCTTGGCAGAGATTCAAGCTGTTAGGCAGATGTCTTTCCTTATCATTTTCCTTATAGTACCCTGTGCTTCAAAATGTAGGCTCTGAGAGAACTGAAGAACAAAATGTTAAAGAACATTCTCATGACAAAGTCAACAAATCCATAAAGCAGATAATGTGTATTCATCAGCACTCTCAACAAGACAGGGACACATGTCAATGATTTCTAAACTGCACCATTAAATCAGTATAGGTAAAGAAACTCCACAAACATGAATTCCATTCTTTTGTCAGTCCTTACTTCTGCCACGCATCTTTGTCCCCTGTAGTAGTAGATCAGACATGCAGCATATCTGGTCAGTGGTTGAACTCTAGAAGCTTTTATTAAACATGCAGATGCCTGGGGTCCCAGGCTTGTGGAATTAGAATCCCTAATGGGAGAACTCAGGAATTTGCATGATTAGCAAGTTTTGCAGGGGGAGTTTTTGTCCCTCTCCAAGACATTTGAGAACCACTGAATAAGGGAAGTCCAAACAGCTGCAGGTTCTCAAAGGCTATAACTCAGACATAGTTACATCAAGGAGCAGGGAACTGTTTGGTCTTTTGTTGTTGTTGGGTGTGTTGAGTCCAATACAACTCATAGCGATCCTCATAGGATTTTGAATGGCTGATTGTTTCAGGATTATTTCAGGAGTGGACTGCCACATCCTTTTCCCATTTTTTTGGTGCTGGGGATCGAACCCTGATCCTCAAAGTGCAGAGCAGCACTTTGCCAACTGAGCCAAAGCCCAGCCCATTTGGTCTCTTAGATGGACAAAATTTTGTTTGCTCTGACGTGGGAAGAGAATGGAACACTAAAAGCCACCTAAACATGCTTAGAAACAAAAGAATCAAATCTAAGGGAGATTTAGAGTTTGATAGGGTTGCTAGATAAACAGTAGGATGCCCAGTTAACTCTGAATTCCAGATCAACAGCAATGTTTTAGTATAAGTATGTTCTATGCAATATTTGGGACCTACTTATTCTAAAACATTATTCATTATTTATTTGGAATTCAAATTTATCTTGGTATCCTGTATTTTTATTTGCTAAATTTGGCAAAGATGAGTATCAGTAAGCGTACCTACCTCCACCGGAGGCAAACCAGATGACATGTGTGTACAGGTCCATGCTCAGAATCTATTTTTCTTGCCATGGGTTATAACTTCTAAGACTGACTACTTGTGCCATACTGAAGTTGCAAGCATTGAAGAATCGAGTCTTTTCTTTCTCTTCCTCTCTCTCTCTCTCTCTCTCTCTTTCTCTCTCTCTCTCACACACATACACACATGCATACATGTGCAAACACAAACATATACTTTGGAAAAGCATCTGCTTGCCTTTTGACTTTTTTGAAAATTTATTAACTGATACATAAAACAAAATGTTTACCTCTACACTATATTTTTTGGTGTTAGAAGTTTGGTTATTTTTTGTTTATATGTTATTTAACTTACCCTGTCTCACTCTGTCCAGTGTTTATCTTGCTAATCATTGTTAATTTTTCAATTGCAGATCTTCCTCCTGGCCTGTCCTCCATGTCCAGGAGCTATCGTCGTCTTCAAGTAAGAGAAAATTGTGTTATTTAGGCCATTTGATAGTTAAGGGTGATGTGCTGTGAGCACCTTGGGCTTGTACTGCTTTGTCTCTGCGCTTCCCCAAGGGGTAAAGGTCTCCCTGGGCCCACGGAAACAGGGAAATGACATCTGTGGAGATGTGATTTTTGTGAAGCTCTGAGAAATCCTTTGAGCCAGTCTCTGTGGTTAGATGACCCTGGCCTGCTCCCTTTGCTGCTTGCTGGCCTTCTAAAGTTGCTCTTGAGAGCATACTGGGGTCCAGACAGCATCCTTCCCCATATTTTAACCTAATTGCACCACTAAGGATGTAGTTCTTTCTTCATATTGAAGGGCATTCGTTGTTCTTGTATCTTGATGGGCTTTTTCTTGACGTGCAAATTAAAGTGAGGAGAGAATGTCTCGTTAATTACAAGTCCTTACTTTCTTAAAAATGGTAAGCATCAAATCCATTAAATATATTGCAAGCAAATTGTGTTTCTCTGAAGGCAAGTTTACTTAAAGGAAATTATCAAGAGTCCTCGAACCCTCATTTTAACCATGAGTTGTGACCATCTCACTTGGCAACCTTTTATTACAGTTACTAATGGGAAGGTAAATCTACTGAATTAATTTCAACTCTCTTCCCCATCCTTGACCCCCATTTTGGAGCTATTCCTGAGCAGTGAAGTGGCCATAAGTCAGAGGAAAGGAACAGGAATTAAAAAGCCTAGCGGATCCTTAGATAATTGAGAGTGGTGTAAATGGCTTTCTGATTTACTTAAATCATTGAAGTGTTGGGTAGGGGAAAAATACCCCATTTACTGCTTCAACTAACTCCTTGAAATAGCCACTTAGTTTCTTGCCTTAGGTGAGTAACTTTCTTTTGGGTGAGAGGTAATGGATCCTGATTCTGTGTATTTCTTACTTGGACAGCTCCTAAGGAAAAGGGTTATTTAACCCTGTTTCCCTCCCTTGAGTTTCCAAAATAAGCTCAATTATTCATTGTAATGTTTTTAAAGTAACATTTATTGGCTTTATTTCCTTATGATGAAAGTAATAGTTCTCATTATTGGAAATACAGAGATACATAAAGAATAAAATAAACGTCACCCCAATCCTACCCCCAAGAGATAATTTTGGTTATTGCCTTTTATTCCTTATAATAAGGAGAGATCATATTTTATACTGAAGTTTTTACAATACCTTTTCTAAATTTAATTTTCTTAATACATTTATGCATATGTATAAATAAATAAATATGATGGCTAGATTTATTTTTTTAGTGGTCCTTTTCATTTCCTTTTTTGTTTGGCTGCTAGCTCTGCTTTTTCACACTATCCCTGCATATACCAAACCAATATTTATGTTTCCATATTTTTCCCAATGCATATTGACAGACTCATTTGGGTTTTTGGAACTTTTTTGTTTGTTTTACAAAAATAGAATCTTATATATACCTGATACATCTTGCTTTTTTCACTCAACAGTGAAATTTATCACTCATGGAAATTTATTCACTCATTTATTCACTTAATTTATTCACTCATGGAAATTTATCAATTGGTATATATAAGACTATAAAATATTTCATGAATGAACAGCAATTCAGGCATTCCTCTATTAGTGAACATTTACTTTCTATATTTCTGCTAAAATCAGTGCTGAAATAAACATCACTGCATATGCCTTTATATTCTGTTGCTTTCAATTTATAGATAAATTGATAGATAAATAGATAGAGCTGGGTATGTAGCTCTGTGAGACAGCACTTGTGTAGCATATGCAAGGCCCTAGGTTCAATTCCTAGCATTGCAAAACACAAATAAATAGATGTAGATAGATATTTATGAATGTATAGAAATACGTATTTTAACATATTGTCATATTGATTTATAAAAACTGTCATACTTTTGTTTTTGCTTTTGGTATAATATATGAGAATGTTCTTTTCTCCATATCCCTGTAAATGATAGGTGTTATATTCTTTTATACTGGTAATTTGACAACCTAATGGATATAGTTCCTTCGCTGCTAGTGACTCAGGAGATGGAAGCCAGATGATAGATTGTAAATTCAAGGCCAGAGGCAACTTGTATAACTTTGCAAGACCCTGCCTGTGTCACCCAGCTTATCTTTCTCAAAACTGTATACATTGACTTTGCTGATGATATATATGTTGTTACATTTTTTTCATATACAAATATGATTCTTATATAACTTCTGGATTTCCAGTCTTATTTAATATTGCTTCATCAAAGACATATAACCAGTTGTACTAGAACAATATATTGAATAATCCTTGCTTTTCCCTGTGAACTGAACAACCGTCTTTGTCAGCTATTTAAAGTTTTATATGCTCGGGTCTATTTATTGATTCTCTACTCTATTTCATCTTGCTTGTCTGTTTGTGCACTAAGATCACATTGATTTGACCATATTAGCTTAAACACTTTTGGCTTTTTGGCACTTTTCCCAGCCTACATATTTTAAGATTATTTTTACTCCCTATTCCTCAATACCGTTAGAATTCTAATTGTTGTTGTTAGGTGCCATGGAGTCACGTCTGACTCACAGTGACCCTCATAGGGTTTTCAGTGGCTGATTGTTTCGGGAGTGGATTGCCACGTCCTTCTTCCAAAACTTCTAATTAGAATTACATAAATTTATATTTTAGTTTTTTAAGTTTACAGTTCTCTTTATCTAAGAAATGGTATTTCTTTGCATTTGTTCAGGTCTGGTTCTGTGTCTTTCAGTTAGGTCTATCCTTCGATCTGCTCCATACCTTTTCTTGATACATTTAGTATTCAAGAATTAATAACTTTTTTCCTGTTATGAATGAAATATTTTTCCTCTTTCCATTCCTAAGTGCTCTTTGGTAGAATAGGAAAAAGTTAATGATTTTAGAAATGTTTACTTACCTCTCTCTAAACAAATTCTCTTGTTATTTCTGGTAAATTGTATTTTAATTTTTTCTTTCCAATAGTTACACTGCACACTAAAGTTTTTGTATTCCTTCATATTTGCTGTTGGTATTTTTTAGATAGTCTACACATTTACTGAAAAAAATTTTTAAAGAAGAAAATAGTTACTATATTTTATCAAATACCTGTTTAACATCTATTGATCATGTGGGTTTTGTTTTTCCTTTAAGATTTTTTGTGGCACAGGCATTTGAATCCAGGGCTTTTCATGTTAGGCAAGTGTTCTACTACTGAGCTATACCCCTACCCCTCCTTTGGTTTTTGATACAATGAATTATGTTGATATAATTTCTGGTTTTGAGTTGCTCTTACATTACTGAGATAAGCCTGCCAATCATAGATATTATTGCTGGTTCTATTTGTCAATACTAGAACCTTGCTTCAGTATTTATAAGTGAGATTGGAGTCATTTTTGCATTCTTATCAGATTTGAGCATTAAAATTACGATGGCTATATAAAATATACTGCAGAATATCCCTCCTTTTTCTCTCACCTGTAATATTTTAATTACTGTCAGAAATTATGTGTCCTGTAAAGGATATGATGAAATTCACCTATGAAGCCCATCTGGTCTTGGTATTCTTTTTTTCAGTGGGTAGATCCATAATAGCCTTTCCAGTGCTTTCTCTGGCAATCAGTCTATTCAAACATTTTGGGTTAGTTTCTTTCATTTGTATTTGCTAGAAAATTATACATTTCTCCTAAGTTTTCAGAATTATTGCCATGAATTTAATTGAGCTTGTAGTATCCTCTTATTTTATAATTTGAAAATTATCTCTTCATGTAGTTATGTCTTCTTTCTTGAACTTAGTCTTGTCTGTTTACATGTTCTTTCTTCTATACTTTAATCTTGTTGATAAGCACCTTGT
Organism: Pedetes capensis; assembly: GCA_007922755.1. Taxonomy (NCBI): domain Eukaryota; kingdom Metazoa; phylum Chordata; class Mammalia; order Rodentia; family Pedetidae; genus Pedetes; species Pedetes capensis. The sequence goes on from VMDO01006748.1 coordinate 86,279, forward strand.
CAATTTTTGGCCACCACATAGAACTTCCTTTTAGATTGATTTATCCTTTCTATGTTACTCTATTTTTTTCTACTTAGTTTTCTGCTTTTATCTTTATTGATTCCATCTTCCTGTTTTTTCTTAATCTTTCAAGGTAACTAGGGTTAAGGGTGTAACTTAGTGCTAGAGTGCTTGCCTAGCATGTGGGAGGACCTGAGTTTGAATCCTAGCATCACAAAAAGTTAAAAAGGAGTGTTTTTTTCCTTCATTTTTTGTCTTCTTTAGTGATACAAACTCTTTATTTTTAAATTAAACTTTGTATTTTGAGATACTGATATATGTAATTATAAAATACATAAAGTATAACATAATATAGGTGCAGTTGTAGGAAAAATACAGAGAAATCCTGTGTGCTCTTTACCTAGTTTCCTCCAATGGTAATCTCTTGCGAAACTATAGAAACAGTACCACAGCCAAGATATTGACATTCATATAGTTTGACATAGTAGAACTATTCCATCACCATGAGCATCTCTCCTGTTGTTCTTTTTTTCATTGACCTACCATTCTCCCAAACATGAACCCACCACTCTCCCAAACATGATGTCTTTCTCCAGGGATTGGTCCCTCCTAACAACGTAAGGTGCAGTCTAGCCATCCTTGCTTCCAAGGAGCACTCTGGTTGCACTTCTTCTAGGATAGATCTGTTGGTTCTTTTGGCAGTCCATGGTATATTCAGTATTCATCTCCAGGACCATAATTCAAAAGCATCAATTCTTCTCCTGTCTCCCTTACTCACTGTCCAGCTTTCACAAGCATATGATGCTATAGAGAGTACCAGGGCATGAGTCAGGCGCACCTTTGTCTTCACTGTGATGTCTTTACTTTTCAACACTTTAAAGAGGTGTTTTGCAACAGCTTATCCCAATGCAGTGTGTCTTTTGATTTCTTCCCTGCTGCTTCTGTGAGTGTTGATTGTAGAACTGAGTAAAGCAAAATCTTGGACAACCTCAGTCTTTTCTCCATTTATCATGAAGTTTCTTACTGACCCATTTGTAAGGATTTTTGTTTTCTTGGTGTTGAGGCGCAATCTGTACTGAAGGCTGTGTTCTTTGATCTTTATCAGTAAATGTTTCAAATCCTCTTCACTTTCAGCAAGCACAGTTGTGTCATCTGCCTAATGTGGGTTGTTAATGAATCTTCCTCGAAACCTGATGCAATGTTCTTCTTCATAAACTCCAACTTCTCGGATTATTTGCTCAGCATATAGATTGAAGAGGTGTGGTGAAGGGATACAGCACTGTTGCACACCTTTCTTGACTTTAAACAAGACAGTGTTTCCTTGTTTTATTCAAATGACCGTTTCCTGGTTCATGTGCAGATTCCTCATGAGTACAATTAAGTGCTCTGGTATTCCCATTCTTTGCGATGCTATCCATAATTTGTTGTGATCCACACAGTCAAATGTGTAGGAAGTACTAATAATATCTCTAGTTGGATCAAGGAAACTGACACTCAGAAAGTTTTAGTGAAGTGGCTTGTGCATGGTGCATATGAAATTTGATCTCATGTCTTGTTTTGTGTTGTTTTGTTTTGTTGAAATAAGATCTCACTGTATGGCCAAGGCTTGCTTGGAACTTGCTATGTAGTCCAGGCTGGCCTTGAACTTGAGATCCTCCTGCTTTTGCCCCCTGAGTGCTGGAATTACAGGTATGTGTCACCATATCCAGTTGATCCAATATCTTGACGACACCTGAGTCCATGCTGAGTCTATGTGGCAGAAGTGACTATTTTCTATTATTGTTATTATTTAAAAGTTTAAAAGGATGAAAGCATATTACTTAAAATTCTAAAAATCTCAGTGTACACAGATGGGCACTGCTGTGGTTTTTACACCAGTCAGTCCTGTGGTCTCATTGACTGTCATTGTCTACCCGTCTCTTGCTTTCTGCTTTCACTCTTGGCCATGGCAGCTATGCATGAGTTTGCCAACTTTGCAGCTAAGCAGAAGTTGGTATGATCATCTTTGAGACATTGCAGGAAAGGAGTATATTGTGTGCAGCCAGCTGCAGGGCACATACTGGGCTCGAGCTGCCAATTCTTTATAGGGTGGAGAAGAGGCAAGATTCTCCACTGGGTTCCCATGGTGGATTTGACAAGGGAGAATGACAGTTTGCCAGTGTTCTGGCTGGATCCCAGACTCTTATTTTTGTGCACCACCGTGGACATGTACCTTGCTAAGTGCTGCTGCAGTAGCCTGCTCCTAGAAAAGCTGCCTTAGCTGAAAGCATGCATCTCTGATATGGAGCTGAAATGAGCAGGGGTTTCTACCTGGCCCGCAGCGACCTTGGGCCTGGTACTCTTTTGATCTCTTAACATTTCCAGCTCCTAACATTTCAGCCTGGCAGCCTTCTGCCTCTGACTGCGTCTTATCCTTCCCATTCTGGCACCTTTTCTCTGTAGATGCTTATATAGCAGCACCAGAATTGTTTGTTATATTGTGTCTGAAAGGTGTGCTTTTCTGTGTGTCTTTGAATCCCAGCTGTTTTCTTTTTTACTCATCTGGCTCATTGGAATGGGTCTTTCCTCAAGAGCCATCTGTCAGGACTTTTAATATCCAAGCCACAGAATTCTTTTTCTTACTCAGGTGTGAGTAAAACCAATACAGTTGGCTCTCCCATACCTGCAAGCTCCATATCCATAGGTTCCAACAACTGCAGATTGGAAAGATTTTTAAAATTTGCATCTGTTCTAAAGAGGTAGGTCTTTTTCTTGTCACTGTCTCCTAAACAATACAGTATAACAACTATTTATTTATTTATTTAGCAGTACTCGGGGTTAAACCTAGGGCCTCGCGCTTGCAAGCTTTGCAAGTGCTGGACCACTGAGCTGCCACCTCCAGCCCATTTTTTTACTTTTTGAGACAGGGTCTCTCTAAATTACACAGACTGCCTCTGGTCTCGAACTTGTGATCCTCCTGCCTCCGCCTCCCGAGTCTCTGGGATTACAGGTGTGTGCCACCGTGCCCGGCTCATAACAACTATTTACATAGCATTTATATTGTATCAGGTATTATGAGTAATCCAGAGATTATATAAGTATAGGGTAATGTGGGTAGGTTATATGTGAATACTATACTTGTGCACCCATGGATTTTGGTATCTGCAAGGGCTTCTGGAATTAATCCTCCATGATTACTGAGGGACAAGGTATATCTCATTGTATATCCTTAGAGAATATTTTGTGCTTAGTGGCCTACTAACAACTTTAAAACAACTTATTGTTGTTAGGTGCTGTCAAGTCAGTGGTATTGTCCTGCTTCTCTGCTATTCATAAGGTTTTCCATGGCTGATTGTGTTTTGGGAGTGGTTTGCTGGGTTCTTCTCCCAAGCCTACAGCACCTGGTATTCCTAGGCAGTCCCCCATCCAAGTACTAACCAGGCCCAACCCTGCTTAGCTTTGGAGATCTGATGGGATCTCATGCCACAGTGGTACAGCTGCAGGCTTAAAACAAGTTACCTGTCTCAGTCACCTTTAGGGAACTTATCCCATTATGTGAACTAGCATGCCCCACCGGTTCTTAATAAGTAGTTTCCTTTTAAAAACCAGGAGGAGGACTAAGTGCAGTTAGTTGCACATGCCTGTAATCCCAGTGACCTGACCTGAGTGGCAGAGGCAGGAGCATCTCAAGTTTGAGGTCAGAGACAGCCTGCATAACTTAGTGAGACCCTATCTCTAGATAAAAAAAAAATGAAAGAAGGATCTAGGGGTGCAGCTCAGTGGTAGAGCACTTGCCTAGCATGTGTGAGGCCCTGGATTGAACTCTCTAGTACTGCAGAAAAACAAACAAATGAAAAAACTCCAGAAAACCAAAAGGAAAGAGGACTGTGTTGCACTGTAACTGAGAACCCTCTCACTCTCAGTTTTTGCATACATTTCATTGTGACTTCTCTTTTCCTTTCTCTTTGCCCTTTTCCTCATTCCGTTTTTTATCTCCCAAATTTTATTATAGAAAATTTCAAACATTTCTTACTTATATGCTCTTTAGCCATATCTGTCTATATCTATATCTGTATCTGTATGTATCTTATTCTGTGGATCGTTAATTCATGTTCTCAATTTTATAGAGGACCATTTTTCTTCTTGTTGATTTGCATGGATTTTACATATATAAAGAGCATAAAGCTGAGTGCTATGGCACATACCTGTAATCCCAGCCACTTTGGAAGCCGAAGGAGAATCACAAGTTTGAGGCCAGAGACAGCCTGTGCAGTATCGCTGAGACTGTCTCAAAATAAAAATACAAAGGTGGCTGTAGGTGCAGCTCAGTGGCAGAGTGCTTGCCTAGTATGTACAAGGCCCTGGGATCAACTCCCAGTACTTCAAAAACAAAAGAAAAAAAGAATGTAAATCCTTTATCACCTTTGCAGTAAATGTTTTCTGCAGATTGCCTTTTAACTGTGCATGGATACATTTCATGTACCTTGAATTTGCATTTTAACTGGTAGATTTCCAAACACCCTTCAGATCATAATTTCTTCCGGTGTTTTTATGTTTGATAAGATTTTTCCCATTTTAAGATTAGATAGACAATCCAGTTTTTAGATAGTTTTAAGAATATTTGTTGTGTCCATTTTAAATTCATTTTGTGAATACCATGAAGTAGGGAAATAGCTTGTATTTCCCCCTAAGTAGTCACTTATTTGAGCATTACTGAATAATTTTCCCAGTGATTATTGCTCTTATACTTTTATTATTAATGAATTCTTTTATGTGCTTGGATTTATTTGGAGGCTTATTAAGCTATCCTGTTCATTTCTCTGTTGGGTTTTCTGCCTGCTTCATATTCTTATATTTGCAACAGCTATTAGGCCAGATTTCTCTTAGCCATCTCCTCAGTCTACTAGTTAACCTTTATTTTTTTCTTAGTTTTTTTTGTTCCAAGTGAACTTAAAATGTTTTAATAGGTGCTTCCAAAAATTCTACTAAGATTTTGATTGGACTTACTTTAAACCTAAAATTGCATTGATATCATCACAACTTTGAGTTTCTCCATTTAGGAAAAGCATGATTTATCTCTTAATTTACTCAAAAGGTTTTAGTGTTCCTCAGTTGCACCTGTGTGGATTTCCCACATGTTTCTCATTAAGATTATTCTTGGATAGTTTATAGTTAATGATCATTTATTTATTACATTTTCAAACTTGTTGTTACTGGTACGTAGGAAGGATTTTGATTTTTTATTGTTCAGTTTGTAAAATGAGTTTATTAAGAGGAACAGGAAAGGAGACACTTTTAGAACACAGAGTGTGCTGCTCAAGAGAGAGAACAGCCTAATCAAAATTTTGATCTTTTTATGTTTGGTTTATATTTGGCTACTATGCTCAATTCTGACTTTGAATAAATTTTCAATTCTTTCCCTTGGATTATTTTAGAAAGTAATTATATCAACTCCCATATGGTAACTATGTCCTTTTAAAGAGCAAAACTCTTGTCTTTCTGTTTCTAGCCTCATTGTATTGGCTGGAGCTTCTGAGATAATGTTAAATCATAGTGGTACTGGCAAGGATCCTTATCTTGCTTCTGATCTTATGGAAATGTTTCTTGTGTTTTATTTAATGGGAATGTTTCTACTGTTTCATATCAGTTGAATCTGATGTTGGCTCTTGGTTTAGGTTAGATGTTATAATATTAAGGATTTAACTTATTCTTGAATTGTCAAGTCCTTGAAAAAATCAAGAACTTTTTAGACATTTTATTTATTTATTTATTTATTTTGTGGTGTTGGGGATAGAACCCAGGGACTTGTTAATGCTAGGCAGGTGCTGTGTCACTGAGCTACATCCCCAGCCCAAGAATTGTTATTGAATTCAGCTAATAATGCTTTCTGAGAATCTGTTGAGTAGTTCTTCCATGTTTTCTTTGACCTCCTCATGGTATATCATAGTAATAGTAATAGTAATAGTAATATCATAGTAATAGATTTCCTAATATCAACTTTTGTAGATTTCTAAGATAAATTTTCTTTTCCTCTGCAAGTTTGAGAGAGATTCAGATTTGGTTTGGATACTGTGAATTTGATTGATTTTGTTCTTTACCATCTCTAGTGTGCAATTTAATTCTGTTGTTCCAACATTAAGATTTTTTTCTTGTGATTCTTTTTTACCTTTCTGAGCTCTCTTCACCTCAGCTTGCTGTCTTTCATTCTCAATATGTCTTATTCTAGTGACATTCTATTCCTCCTGTTTTGTAGAGTCTAGAGTTTTGGGTTTTTTTTCATACTATGGAAGAAGCAGTTTTCTAAACTGTTATTTCTGGTTCATACACTAGATTCAGACATTTGTGTTTCAAAATGTTACACATTTCCCTTGTATTGTCAGGGGTTTTCATAGGAATCATGCTGCTTTTGTATGTCTAGACATACTCAAAGGAGGATCAGTTCATCAAAGATAGGGTGTGTAGACTAAGTGTTTTTTTTTTGTTCTCTGTGGTATTCTTTGGGCTGGAGGTTAGCTCAGTTGGTAGGGTGCTACCCCTCACTCTCTGAGGACCTGGGTTTGATCCCCAGCACCGCAAAAAATAGGAGAAGGATGTGGCAAGCCGCTCCCAAAGCAATCTCAAAACAGCCATTGAAAACCCTATGAGGGTTGCTATGAGTCGGCCCTGAGATGATGGCATCTAGCAACAACGTGATATTACTTGCTTCTACAATCAACACTCATGGAAGCAGAGTCAAGAAGTCAAAAGACGCATTGCTTTGGAAGAGCTATTGAAAATGACCTCTTTAAGGTGTTGAAAAGTAAAAATGTCACATTGTAGATGAAGGTGCACCTGACTCATGCCAGGGTATTTTCAGTTGCATCATATGGTTATAAAAGCTGGACATTGAATAAGGGAGACAAGAGAATTGATGCTTTTGAATCATGGTGCTAGAGATAAATATTAAGTTATACCATAGACTGCCAAAATAACTAACAGATCCATCCTAGAAGTGCAACCAGAGTGTTCCTTGGATGCAGGGATGGCTAGATTGCATTTTATGTGTTTGGACATGTAGTCAGGAGGTACCAATCCCTGGGGAAGGACATCATGTTTGGGAGAGTAGCAAGGTAACAAAAAAAAGGAAAACCCTTAACTAGATGGATTGACACAGTCTCTGCAACAATGGGCTTAAACATAAATAAGATTGTGTGCCTAGCACAGAATCGGGGATTGTTTCTTTCTGTTGTACATAGGGTCACTATAAGTGGGACCTCACTTGAGGGCACCTAACAACAACAACAACAACAACAACAACAACAACAACAACATGGTATTGGCTGGGCTGGAGTTTAGCTCAGTTGGTAGAGTATTGCTCTGCTCACTCGGAGGTTCTGGGTTCAGTCTCCAGCACTGCAAGAAATGGGAGAAATCCCTAGAAACCCACTCCTGAAACAATCAGCCATTGAAAATCATATGAATAGCAGAGAAGTACAGGCATAGTGCTGGGCATGGTACAGTTTTATTCTTTTGTACATAAGGTCACTATGAGTTGGACTTGACTCAATGGCACCTAACAGCACCACCACCACGGTATTGTTTAGAACCACTTGGTGGGGAAAATTGATGTACACAGCTTCTAGCCTATTTCTGTGTCTACTGGCTATTCATCTGGTGGGTTCTGCTAGACCAGTGTGGAATATCTACGCCTGCTACTAAGCTCTCGGATAGTCTAAAGAGAGAAAATATATAAAACCTGCAGCTTCTAGATGTATGGCTACCAGAGTTTTCCTTGTTAAAGACTCCCACTCCTGCAGTGCACCATGTGCCAGCACCAATTCTACCATATTCTACTCTTGATTTTGGGAAGTTGGAGTCTCCAAATTGATATAGAGTAGTTTGGGGAGTTGCTCATTTCTCCTGAAAGGAGTAGACTTGTTGTGGTGGAATAGCTATCCAGTTTGCTGAATACTAGGTAAACTCCCGATTTGTAAACCATGAGGCTGATGGTAGCAGAAAGATGGTATCTTCCCATCTTCTTTTGGATTTCTGGAAGCTACTGCATGAATTAGCCATGAATTATTATTTCTCTTTCTTCCTCTCTCTGTCTCTCTTTTTTCCTTTCTTTTCTTTCTTACTTTTGTACTTGGGGATTGGACTCTCAGCCTCACACATACTTTTCAAGTGCTCTACCACTGGGCTGCAAACCCAGCCCATTTTAAATTATGTTGAGACAATGTCTCGCTAAGTTACTCAAGGTGCCTCTGGTCTCATACCTATGATCCTCCTGCCTCTGCCTCCTGAGTCTCTGAGATTACAGGCATGAGCCACTGTAGTTGGCCTAGACTTTAGCATCAGCCTTATTGTTATTGGAAATTTCTCCTGGATTCTAGCAGAGTATACCATTAGCCTAAGTTTTCAGTGATTCTGGGAATTTTATCTTTTTTTGTATCTTCATAGGTATTTCGATGGGAAGTTGGTAGAGGCTGTGTTAGAGGTTGTTAGTCAAGTGCTATTTTAAAGTAGAAACTGAGGGTCTATTTTGGTTTAAAGCAGCGTCAGTGACCCTTTTCTATAAAGTGTTGTTTTTGTTGTTAGGTGCCCTTGAGTCCTGCCCAACTCATAGTGACCCTCATAGGGTTTTCAATGGCTGATTGTTTTGGAATTGCCTCTGGAGTGGATTGCCATGTCCTTCTTCCATTTTTGCGGTGCTGGGAATTGAACTCAGGACCTCAGGGACTGCAGAGCGGTGCTCTACCAACAGAGCTAAATCCCAGCCCATAGTGTTAGATAGCATATGTTTTAGACCTCACTGGCCATGTGATCTAAGGCACATGATTTCTGTGCTTGAACTACTGAACTGTTGCAGTGAGAAAACAGTATAGAAACATGCAAAGGAATGAGTGTAGCTGTGTTCCAATAAAACTTTATTTACCTAAACAAGAGGACCATATTCAAAACTTCTGGAGATCACTGATAGTTCTGTGATGTGAATGTACTTAATACCACTGAACCTTACATTTTATCCCATGTTTTTTGGGGATAGAGATACACAGAATTCATATTCATACCTTTTGACATAAGGATCAGAGCAGGTATTTTTCTCCTTCTCTAGAGGCTTGAGAAATCTCTGCTGCTGATGTAAACATTCCTATCACAGGTATTAGAGAAGCCAACCTCATGCTTATAGACAAATGATGGTTAGTGACAGTTCCTGTAGTTGATCTCGTTCCTTCCCCAGGCTAGAAAATCCTAGCTTTTGAGCTATTAACCACAATAGACTCACTAGATAAAGAAGAAGCCACCAGCCTGAGCCATCTGTGTCTGCAGGCTCCAGGTGAAGATTGTCACTTGCCAGGTGGAGCTGTGGACTCTTCCATATGGAAACAGTTTTGCCTTCCTGACACTGAGGTGCTTTTTTCTCAGCGTCACACAGCGGATACTCTTTACTTCCCAGCCCTAGCCTTGGCAGCCCTCACCTTCACCAATACCTGGAAAGAGCCTCAATTCCCACCATGGTCTCCCATCTGCTCAGGGGTTGGGGTTGGTTGAGGAGCAAGTCTCTGATATGCTTAGTATTGTTCTTGAGGCAGAGTTAGAATCTCCAGGTCCATTACCCTCATCCTTGTGAAGATGGAGGAAAGCTAACATCTCAGGGGTAGGGGCTGAAAAAAACCATCAGTCCTGTGAACCAAAGCCCCGTGTCTGGGAACAGTCTTAGACAGCATAGGAGCTTTGGAGTTTCCCAGTTTCTCTTTTGGGTCTGTTATCTAAGCTGAAGGAGGGTATACTCATCACGGGGTAGAAAGCATTTGCTCTTCTTTCCCATGCTCAGCTTACCCCCTGGTGTCCTGGTTCCCCTCCCTCCCTCCCTCCCTTCCTTCCTTCCTTCCTTCCTTCCTTCCTTCCTTCCTTCCTTCCTTCCAGACAGGGTCTCGCCATGTTGACCACCTTGGCCAGCTATTTGTGTACTGCCACAGTTGCTGTTTTTAGAAGAGAGTTTCATAAGGGGCTGAGATCTTCTTAGAGAAGCTAGCCTTTTGGGACATTCTCTCTCTCTTTCTCTCTCTCTCTCTCTCTCTCTCTCTCTCTCTCTTTCTCTCTCTCTGAGCTGGAATATCTTGAAGGAATACAAGGAAAGTAGATTGACAGCTAAGGTTTTCCCAGCCTTGGATTGTGATTAGACAGTTTAGTTGCCTCGCAAACACCCACTACTAAATGTGCAGGGTTATCCAAATGTGTGTAGCAAGGGTGGGGGAACTTATGGACTGAGTCACTGAGCAATGCAGATTGAATCAGAAGTGAACTCTCCCCTTGCCATGTCCTGGTAAGAAAAGTAGCAGAAAAATAGCAGAGAGCTGGCACAGTCCTCTGCTTCTGGAAGTGTATGCCACCCCTCCCTACCCACTACTGGAACCCTGAAATTTGCTCGTCTTCATGTGCACGTAGAGAGGAGTGGATCTGTGATGCAAGTGGGATTATTTGGTCGTAAGTATCTGCTGACTCAGTCTGGAGCGGCTTTTGAAGGAGAGGAGATGAAATTTCATCTGTGCTGCAGCGAGCAGGAGGTATGCTGCTGGATGGAGAGAGGACTATAGGCCGGGTATGAGCCAAGGTAGGTGAGGGAAGCTTGGGGGGGTGAGGGGAAGAATTAGGGCAGCCTGACATGTGATTATGGCATTGCCAGATTGATACCGTGGTGGTCTTCGGGCTGCAGGATATTACTAGAGTTCAGTAGCTCAGTGGCTCTCTCTTTTCTAGATTCTCCAGTTTTTAAACAGCATGATTTTCCCCAGGGAGGCTTAGATCTTTAGGGCTGCCCTGAGGTTATAAGATGGACTCAGGTTGAACCTGTTGTGTCTTAAGGTAATGAGATAATTTTACACCTCAGTACCCCTTTCCTAGTGCTCATCAGATCAGCTGGTATGGAACCTGAGTGATTTGGAACTGTGACTTGGCTTAGAGTCATATAATGTTAAAAAGGAATAGCATTTTGGCTCCTTCACCACAGAGGTGGCTGCTTTTTGGCTTAGCTTTGGATCATTCCTGCAAAAGGTGTTTGGAAGACTACCCTCTGACCTGAGCAGCCTTATTAAGACTCAGTTCTTGGCAGGGAACAGAAAGCTGTCCATACAAATAAGTCTAAAGAGACTTAAAGAGGAAGAGACCAGGGCCCCAGAAGGCCCCTAGGAAGATAGCAACTGTTCCGGGAGACCAGTTCTGTTTTTTTTTTTTTTTTTTTTTTTT
>VMDO01006749.1:0-20946 GCA_007922755.1 Pedetes capensis
TCAGGATATCTTTCTCAGATTTTATTACAATAAAGTCTGTACTAACATTTAAAATGCCTTAAGACAGTGGGAAATGAGACATCCCTATGGACTTTTAAAAGCTTCAGTAAAACCAGGCACAGTATCACACATCTATAAACTCAGCAACTTGGAAGGCAGAGGCAAGAGGAGTGCAATTTTAAGGCCAGAGGCAGCCTGTATAACTTAGGAAGACCTTTTCTCAAAATAAATTTTAAAACAGGCTGAGGATGCAGCTCAGTGGTACAATGCTTACAAAGTATACATGAGGACTTGGGTTCAGTCCTCCAGTATTGAAAATAAAATATCCAATATATTTTTGGGTATCTTTGTTGTTGTTAAGTGCGTTGAGTTCATCTGACTCATAAAGACCCTATCTATGTACAACAGGAAAAAACAATCTCGGATTCTGTACAATCTTTTCTAGTTGTAAATCCATTGTTGCAGCCACTGTGTCAATCCATCTAGTTGAGAGTCTTCCTTTTTTGAAGGAAGTTCCTTTTTTGAAGGAAAGTTGAGGGTCAATTTCCCCAAAATGAAGTCTTTCTCCAGTGGTTGGTTCCTCCTGACAATTTGTCCAAAATACATAAGACACAGTCTAGCCATCCTTGCTTCCAATGACCACTCTGGTTGTACTTCTTCTTGGACAGATCTGTTGGTTCTTTTGGTAGTCCACTGTATATTCAATATTTGTCTCCAACACCATAATTTAAAAGTATCAATTCTTCTCTTGGCTCCCGTATTCAATGTCCAACTTTCACAACCATGTAATGGGACTAAAAATAATATGGCAGGACTCAGGAGCACCTTTGTCTTCAATGTCACATCTTTACTTTTCAACACTTCAAAGAGGTCTTTTGCAACAGCTTTTTCCAGTGCAATGCATCTTTTGATTTCTTAACTGCTGCTTCCATGGGAGTTGATTGTAGAACCAAGTAAAGCAAATTCTTGGACAATCTCAATCTTTTCTCCATTTGTCACAAAATTGCACACTGATACAGCTGTAAGGATTTTTGTTTTGTTGTTGTTGAGGAGCAATCCATACTGAAGGCTGTGTTCTTTGATTTTCATAGGTAAATGTTTCAAATCCTCTTCTTTTCAGCAAGCAGAGTTGTGTCATCTACGTAACATAAGTTGTTACTGAGTCTTCCCCCTGATGCCTTGTTCTTCTTAATAAAGTGCAGGATTTCAGATTACTTGTTCAGCATAGAGATGGAAGAGGTACAGTGAAAGAGTACAGCCCTGATGCACTCTTATTTTTACATTAAACCAGGCAGTGTTTCCTTTTCCTGATTGAACAACTAAGACCATATACATAGCCTGCGCTCATCCCCAAGGATTCAGTAATCTTTATCTGAAATGAATAATGGACCTGAATTTAAGAGATAAAACTATAAAGCTACTAGAAGAAATCATAGGAGGATATCATTAGATGTGATGATATGAAATCTAGGCAAGGCTAAATAGAGTACAATAAGCATTAACAATCAGAAAGAGGGAAAGAAACAAGAAAGAAAAAGAGCAAGAAAGCAAAGAAAGCAAGAAAGCAAGCAAACAAGAAAGCAAGCAGGCAAGAAAGAAAACAGGAGACTGACAAAAGTATGAATTTTTAATCATCAAAAACCACTGGGAAGGGGCAAATGAAACCTCTGATTAAATTGTTGTTGTTGTTAGGTGCCGTCGAGTCGGTATCCCGACTCATAGTGACCCTCAATATAGGGTTTTCAATGGCTGATTGTTTCGGGATTGCCTTGGGAGTGGATTGCCAGGCCCTTCTCTCATTTTTGTGGTGCTGGGAATTGAACTTGGGGCCTCAGAGACTGCAGTACAGTGCTCTACCAACTGAGCTAAATCCCAGCCCCTCTGATTAAATATTCCATCTTATTTAGATGTCTTAATATCAGGTAGGGCATGTTCCACACCAGTTCTTCAGAAGCTCCCTGGCTTTTTAAAAAACTTTTGGCTAGTTCATAAAACTCTTAAAATCAGCTGTCAACATTCACCAGAAAAAAAAAAAAAAACAGCACTGCACTATCCATCAATTTGGGAAGAATGCACCTTCCACAAAATTGAGTGTTCATAGCCAAATACCTGAATACTTCCCAACATCTTTGGTTTTTTAAAATTGTCCAGTGAGCCATTATAATTTTCTCCTTAAAGAGTCCTTACAATGTAAATATTATATTTCTTACTTTCTTATTAGCATTAATTCCTTCAAAAATTGAAGTATAATTACAATGAAATATAAGCATATAATCATATGAACTCCCAAGAAAGAAGATAAACAACCTGTAGTATATTAATATAAAAGAATCCTATAGATCAGTAGAGAATGAATGATCTAGAACAGAGACTGACATAGTATGTAGATTAAATCTACCCATCACCAGTTTTTTGTAAATAATGATTTATTGAAATATGGCCATGTTCATTCATTTAAGTATTATCTATGTCTACTTTTGTGCTCTAATACCCCTGAGAAAAATAGTTATAATAGCGACAATATGCCACAGAAAGCATAAAATATTTACTGACCCTTTGCAGAAAAAATTTGCTGACACTTGATCCAAGACAATACGTATTTACATAAATGGATGCTAGAAAAGTAATATTGAGTAGAAAATGTAAGTCCAAGAGAAACATGATTTCATTCATAAAATCTCAAACACAGTCAAAACTAAACTTTTATTTTCATATAGCTGTAAATAGGTAGTAAGACTAGGAAAAGTAAAGGAATGAACAGCACAGTATTCTGGGTTGCAATGGTCCTGAAGTTAAAGACAAAGTATGATGTAAGTGCATTCAGGTTTCTCTCACACTAATAATGGTTTATTTATTAAGTTGTCTTGTAGGTGCATGGTTGTTTTATTCTTTCATAGATTTTGCCTTTAGCATTTACATGTTTTTGTACACCAAATATACATACATATTTTAAAGGAGTGCTAAGATTTTATGGTCTGCAGCTGTACTACTGTGAAAAGGGAAGGGGAAGGGAAGGAAAACACAACCACTAGATAACTTTGGTCTGCAGCCATAGCACTGTTGTGTCCCATCCCGTCAGATCTCAGAAGCTAAGCAGGGTTGGGCCTGGTTAGTACTTGGATGGGAGACTACCTGGGAATACCAGGTGCTATAGGGTTGGGAGAAGGACCCAGCAACCCACTTCCAAAAAACAATCAGCCATGGAAAATCTTATGAATAGCAGAGAAACACTAGTAATGCTGTTTGGCTGCTGGTATGTAGGGTCACTATGAGTCGCATGCCAATTCAATGGCACTTAACAACAATAACAAGATTTTATTATAATTTTGACATATAATAATACATATATATGGTATTTGTTCATTTTGTTATAGAACTCTTTCAAAATTGTTAATCAGTTTTTATGACCAATGTCACATTGAGTATCCATAGCATGTTCCTAGCACTACCCAATATAGCTCATTTATAATCCATTCCATCATGAGAAGTGAAACTGCTAAATTCTTGTTCTATTAATGAAAAAACTGAGGCTAAGAGAATGGAAGCAATTTTCTTGAAATCACTACTTTGTATTCAATTAAAGTTATTTCTGACTTCAGTGTCCAATATTTTAAACATAGTAGTGATTGTTAAAAATGAAATGCATAGAGTCCAATTTGATATTTTTAACATATTGTTTGCTACTTCATGGATCCCATATCTGGATAATTCTTTCATCTGTCATGAAAAATTATCCACAGTTTTATCAGTCACAATTTGGCAGTTAACCAAGATAACATTACACAGAATAGCAAGCATTTAACAATCATAGTACTAAATAAAATGAAGAACCTAAAGTAGAATTAAGATAGTACATTTTGAGCTTCAAGGTAAAAGCTTGAATCTTCTAAACCTAAGATTGTTTTTTGATTTTTCAGTGAAGCTTGAAAAAGAATGCACTAAATGCTATTATTGGGAAAATATATGAAGAGACATTTATTGTACTATTGATAGGATTTCGTACCTCTGACTTCTATTTTCCCAATATAGTATATCTTCCTTTCTCATCCACCATCTGAACAGTTCTTTGTTCAATATCCTCTTGACAAATATTCCTATGCTATTAATTCATTCCACCAGTTTTATCACTGCTAGAGATAGCCTGCAAATCACAGTGGAAGTCAGGTTAACTCCTTTGTGTAATACTGCATGGCATGGTTTTAAATCTAGAAAAGCACTCACCAGCTATGTGATATTGAGTATTTACTTCCCAGTACCTCATGTGTTTGTCTGGGCTCGCGCCAAGATCCTGTAGCCCACTCCACTCTCTGCAACAACTATGGGCCAGCCTTGGGTCTGGGAATTTGACTGGCATCCTCTGATCCAGGGGAAGTATTATTGTTGGTGTTAGGTGTCATTGAGTCTGGTGCTGGGGATGGAACCCAGGGCTTCAGAGAGCACATAGGAGCATTCTACCTACTGATCCCCAAGAGAAGTGAACACCATGCAAAATACAAATTCATCTTCTAGGGAATACATTCTACATGTCAGTCCTGAACTTTAAATGTCTATGTTTTGTTTTACTTGCTGTTTTCATTTTCTATGTTATATTATTCCAAAATCATACTATTTGCTTTATAAATTCCTACATAAATTATAAGATATTTTTAAGCTAGGCAGTTAAGAGAAGAAACAGACTCAAACTGTGGCCTAGAGACCTTACCTGAATGCAGAGATATTGTGTGGCCAAACTAGTTATTTTACTTACTTAGTAAGCAGTCCATGGGCTCTCATGATTACTCTGACCTCAGGGATTAGAATTTATTATGGAAACTGCTGAAATTTTTTTCAGTCATTCTGCCGGCAAACTATCCCATCACTTATTACTGCAATAATAAATGTTCTAGGTCTCAATAGTTCTCAAATAATCATAAGTTTCTCCAATAGCAAATATTTATAATGGTCAGATGGTAAGACTATCTGGCCTCTGTATGCCAATGCTATATAAACCAACAGACAGAGAACACTATGCAAATTTTAGAGAGATTGGTGGAAAAAATGTAGAGAAGATATGATCCTAATCTTTTAGAATCTTACAGTGTCATCCCATTAACAACTGGCCTTTTCAGCATATTTTGCTAGCAGCCTACAATTTATCTTTTTGATGCTACAGCACACAATTCCAAAGCTTCACTCATTACATTTACCTAAGGTAAGAAAGATAACATCAATGACTGGTGTGTTTTCGCAGTGTGTGTGTGTGTGTGTGTGTGTGTGTGTGTGTGTGTGTGTGTGTGTGTGTTTACATAGTGCTTCATACAGTCATAAATGATATATTGTTGTAATCTCTTTTCTTTTTCTATTTTTGGTATTTTTTGTCAGTCCTAAGGGTTTAAGCTCAGGGTTTTGCAAATGCTAAGCAAGTGCCCCACTGCTGAGCCATATTCCCAGCTCCTTTTTCATCTTTTATTTTGAGACCAGATCTCTTTAAATTGCACAGGCTGCCTCTGGCCTTAGATTTGTGATCCTTCTGCCTCAGCCTCCCTAGTCACTGGCATTACAGGAATGTGTCACAGATCCCACTTACTTTTTGAAATTTTTAAATTAAATAGTTCATGCTATGCAGTTGAAAATCAGATTGGCTCAAATGTGAATAAAAAAATAATTTTTGCTTTTGCATTTTGGCAGTCAATTTTCATTATATGTCCTGCTTTCACAAAAAATTTTTAATATATAAAACTTAAATAGCTAAATAAAATAATTACCTTTATTCAGTTTTAGTTAAATACTGACTGATTCTATGAGACAGCAGAATAATAATAGTTGTATAGCAAAGATCAGGTAGGCAATGGAGTTAGAGATTTTGAGTGCTTAGGCCATGCTAATTTACTGATTCTTGTGTGGCAAACCTTTAGAGTAAACATACTTAAAACTAGTAATAATTCACAGATGGAAAGTAACATACAGTACAGTGGTACTAAGATTGCATCTTAGACTCACACATGGATTGCAAAGCTAGGAGAATATATATATATATATATATATATGTATATATATATATATATATATATATACTTTTCTTAGAGACTTTGTGGTTTTTATGTACATTTGATCCAATTGTTGCAATTACAAAATTAGTAAAAGCAAACAAAAAAGAGGACAAAGTACAAAAAGAGTAAAAGGAAGGATCTCCATATTCATTTTCCTTCCATTGCTTCTATTTTACATTGGTAGGATAAACTGAAAAAAGTAATTTGCATAATCTCTTTACTGTAGATTCTCCAATTTAATCTGCACACTTTCAACAGTTTTTGAGGACTACCAAATCAGAAGTGGATTATAATTGCGTGCGGACTGGATTCGTGGTTGAGAGAGCCATCCATCCAAAGCCATTTTCTCAGTCTCCATCATGAGAGATAGTTAGATATGGAGCATCATACATCCCACATCCTTAAGAAGCCTATCCTACCTCTTTTTCTCTACTGAAGCAAAAGGTGGATGCAAACAAGATGGAGTGACTACTACCTGGGGACCATACTTCCATTTTCATGTAGCTAATTCTGTCTATAGTATCTTAGGGCCACAGTGATACTGACAATACTGCATGATTAGTGCTGGGTCTTAGTGATTTCCTGGAAATCTGCTACTATAGTTGAGAACTTCGGTACACTCTATAAGTGATTTCTGAAGAGTACTGAACTTTTCAGCTACAGTCGCTGACTCATTTCTTCTTGTAATTCAACTCCTTTTTGCCTCATATATTTTGACATTCTGTTGTTGCAGATGTACAAGTTAAAGATTGTTATGTCTTCTTGAAGGATTTAACCCTTTATCATTAATAAGTCCCCTGTTAAGCCCTGATAATTTTCCTTGCTGTGAATTTTTTTCCTGAACTCAATATAGCTACTCCAGCTTTTTTGTTAAGTGTTAGTATGGAACCTCTTTTTCCATTTTCTGCTTTCTCTGATTTTAATTGAATATAATTCAATTTTCTCTCCTCTTAGCATATCAATTATATTCCCTTTTTAATTTTTTTAGTGCCCTAGAGTTTACAATATGCATTTACAAGTACTTTGAGTTTGTTTTACCATAGCAATTCGTAGTTATGATAGGCCCCTTAAGACAGAGTATTGCAACTCCTCCATTCCATGTCATGTAAAATGTCATTCATTTTACTTTTCCATATTATATAGTTACCCCATATATTTGTATTATTATTATTTTGAACAATTACTATATCAAATAATAAAATAAGGATTTTTTTCTACCTTCATGTATCCATTCTCTGATGTTCTCTCTTTCATAATATAGCTCTGAATTTCTGATTTTTATCATGTTCCTTCTCTGGGAACTTATTTTATCATTTCTTTCAAGGCAAGAATACTGGTAACAAATTCTGCACAAGAATACTGGTAACAAATTCCATTTGTTTTTGTTTATCTAAGGAGTTTCTATTTCTCTTCACTTTGAAGGGTGATTTCCATGAATATTAAATTCCATGTTAGGGGATTTCTTCTTTCATTGCTTAGGTCATTTGACTTCTATGTCTTCTGTTGTCATGATTTCTATCAAGAAGTCTGATATATTCTTATTCTTATTCCTCTGTGTGTAAGATGTTTTAGTCTCTGGCTTATTTCAAAGGGTTTTCCTTTTATTTTTCAAATGGTTTCTGTCATTAATTTTGGAACACACTCAATCACAATTACTTTAAGTATTTCTTCTATTTCTTTCTCCCTTGCTTCTCCTTTTGATATTCCCATTATGTATACATTGTACATTTTGCAGTTTCCCATGCTTCGTGAATATTTTGGCATATTTTTCTCTCCTTACACTTCAGTATTGGAAGTTTTTATTGACATAACTTCAAGTTCCTCTTCTTGGATGTGTTGAGTCTACTGATAAAACCATCAAAGCCATCCTTTATTGCTGGTGTTTCTGATTTCCAGCTTTTCTATTTAATTCTCTATTAGAGCTTCTATCTCTCTGCTTATATTACAGTAGTGGTTTGGATTTTAAATGTATCCCAAAGGCTCATATGTTAAAGGCTTTGTCACCAGCCTCTGGCACTTTTAGGAGTTTAGGAGTTGGTAGGTCTTTTAGGAAGAGGAGTATAGTGGAAAGAAGGTAGGTCACTGAGAACATGCCCTTGAAGGGAGTGTTGGACTCTCCCCACCCCTTGACTTTCCAGTTTCAGTGAGGTGGGGTGCTCTTCTGCCACACAAGTTGGTCATGATGTGCTGCCTCATCCCAGCCACAAAAGCCATGGGGCTATGGACTGAAACAACACACTGTGCACCTACAGAAATCATTCCTCATTTAAGGGGATTAACTCAGATATTTTGTCACAGTGACAGAGTTGACTAACACAGTCATCAGTTCTTGCATGTTTTCTACTTTGTCTACTAAAGTCCTTATCGTATTAATAATGGTTGTTTAGAATTCCCAATCTGATAGTTCCAAAGTATTTGGCATGTTGTAGCCTAATTCTGCTGCATTTCAGATTGTGTTTTTCTTTCCTTTTATCATGCCTAATACACATATTAAAGGTGAATGTGATCAGTTTAAAAGAATGAGAGAAAGCATGTGAAGCTTAAATTGGCCTCAGTAGAGAAACTTAGACCTGCAGTGGTGGTGCACACAGTTAACCAACCAACTGGAGAGGATGACACAAGATGGACTGCAAGAACACTGAGGGAAATAATGACTCAAATTTATTAAAACATATTGCATACATTATATATATTTAGTGGGTATTGGAGCGTTGAACCCAGAACCTTGCACGTACTTTAAAAGTGCACCCGCAGCCCACTTTTTAAAAATATTTTTTCTTGAAACAAGGTCTCAGTTACTCAGGCTGCATCTGACCTTGAATTTAGGATCCTCCCCCTGCTTCCTGAGTTGCAGGGCTTAGCTAGGTTGGTAGTGTGCTGCTGTGTACCCTCTGAGGCCCTCGGTTCCATCTCCAGCACCACAAAAACAGAAGTACCTGGCCGCTCACTCTGGAAACAACTGCAGAAACAATCCACCATTGAAAAACCTATAATAGCAGACAAGCACTAGCAATAGTGTCAGACATGGCATAGTGGCTGGACAGTGTTCCTTTCTGTTGTACACAGGGCTGCTATGAGTCGGACCTGACCGGATGACACCTAAGAACAATAGCCAGAGTGCTCAGTTCACCAAATATATTTTTGAAAGTAGAGAAGGATGAAAGAAACGGGAAGATTATGGGCTCAGGGCATGGGGAGGAAGGGAATGAAACAACTCATTGCAGATTACCAATGACACCAACTCATTACCCTGAAAATTTATAAGAAAAAGAACAGATATGACCATCTACTTTTGCCTTCCCAGTATTAACAATATTTAAGGTTAACAAAATATCTCTAGTAGATGAAGTAATTTCTTCTATGTAGAATATTTCAATATAATAAGAGAATAAATAATAGAACAACTTTACAACATTTTGTCAAATAACTGCTTCAAAGACTCAAATAACAGTGATCAATGAATGCCAAGCCAGAGGGAAAAAGTTGGTGAGAACCTACCACATAAGCTGCCATAAGCACATAACCATGTGTAATAATGATTATAAAATTTCTTCTCCTTAGTATAAATTCTAGGTTGCTAGATTCTGATGTTTCTAACCAAACAAATTGTAGCAGTCCAATACAACAAAATGTTTTATGTCACTTTCTTACTTTGAGGCCAGTACAGCCCTTTGAGAATGATTGCATTGTACTCCATGTGCACTAAATCTCTATCACCAGTAAATTTTTCATAAATCAATGTTAACTACTATTTTAAGCTACCAGGTATATAAATACGAATTGAGTTGGTAGGATTTGTACTCTATGCAATTAAAATATCTATATCTTGAAATGTTAAAAATATTTTCAAATTATTTTAGTAATTAGGCTTCATGATATAGATTGCAGTAGAAAACTGGGGAGATCTTTTGTTTTACAATGTTTCTACTACTGTTTTAATACCATAATGACCCTTTTTCTAATTGTAAGGCCAAGTGTGAGTAGAAACAGATCAATAGAGATATCCCAAGCATGGCAGAGAGAAAATTGATTTACCTAAATTTTTACAATTTATTTTGCTGCTAGGACTCATTGAAATTTGGGGTAAAAGAAAGTGATAATCTGTTTACCTTCGTAAAATAAAATATCTTCTTTCAAATATTAATTTTAAAAATAATGTATTGAGCATCAAGTAGCCTTGCTTTATTGATGGTGATAATGGATAAAATGTGCATATAAATGGCATCCCTGCACTCCCATTTCGGAGAAGAATTACCACGCTGCTCAAATAAATGAGTATTTCCATTTAAGTGACACTGCACTGGAGTTAGCAAAATACAGTTTAATTTGATCATTTAAATTGTGAGGTTATGCCTAATCACAAATTATATTAATATTTCTATCCGGAGCAGCGTTTTGTCAGGACTACATCAAACCCTAATGATTCTAATTTTCCTGTGGTAGGATTTTAGAGTTCAGAGAAGGAAGAGAATGGTGGGATAGTAAACACTTTTAAAGTTCCATCATTTCCTTCTCCTAATTTTGGTACCATTGCTGCCCATGAGAACTAATTTCAGGTATAAATGTTACACATATTTGGAAATGGGTACTAGCTAGTGAGAAAGGAAGATGATATAATTAGTTTATAAAAAAGAATTATCTTTTTTGAGCATCTTTCCAATTTTCACAACTTCTATCGATAAAAGTAGGTCATTTTATTTTTATTTTAATGATCTTTAGCTCATATTTTATTCCAATTTGTTTCTGATGAATCTGCAAAAAACAACAAGAGAGATATATGTAAATATTCAAGACTGAAAGTAGGCTATTCTTTGTCATTCCAACTACAGTACACTGAGATGACAGATATGTACCCTCATGGATGTAGTTAAAATTGTTGCCATATTAGTTATTATATGGAAGCATAAAGTTTTTTATAATCTAGGTACAGCAAAAGTTCTTTAAATTCTAGTTATTTAAGTGGATGAGGCAATTGACTAGAACTAGTTCAATATGTAAGTAGCTTTAAAGTAGCTTACCTAGACAGTTATTATAAAATATATACTGTAATGTGGAGGAATAGAATTTCCCCAAAGAATGTCATAATATTTCCCTTACAACTTAATATATGTATATCCAATTGATTGAGTAGTTCATTAGAACTTTTAATAGGCAATGAAATAATTACTGAAAGCTAAAGAAATTTCTCAGTCACATATTTATACAATATTAGCATATAGTGATTTAATAGCAGTCTATAGCAGAGTATCAAGTACTTATTTTTAAATAATGTAATCACAATTATATAAAATAGACTCATAACATCAATCAATTTTCTGTGCTAGTTGGATTATTTTAAGAATTACTGTAAATATACATGTAGAGGAGGTTTGGTAAGATTTAAGACCTAGAAAAAAATCTGAAAAAAGATGTATTATCATTAAGGCTCCAATTCTTGATATTACTCCATTTGCCACTCCTCTACTCATATTATTTTGAGTTACCGTTATAAGATTGTGAAGTGGGAAAACATTTTTAACCATTTTTTTCTAAAATATTTGCCATTTCTCCTAGCATGATGTATGTGGCTCTATACTTAAAGCTATTTGCCATCAATCAATAGCACTTACTCAATTTACCTGGGAGACAAGTAGAAATGTCTTGCTGATTGACAAAGATTCATCAAAACTTCTTGCTTCCATTTATGGAGGCAGTTAATAAATCAAAATTTGAGTTTAACCACTTTTTACATAATTTGGACAATATATAGTTACAGCTCATGAATTTGAGCATGAATCAAGTATGGACCAAGGAACTTTAACAACGAAAGTACCTTCAGTTGCCCAAACAACATCAACAAATGCTAGCAACCATCAGTTGAACATCTTTATTGAAGAAATACCCATGCTAAGATGCTACAATAAATTATCTTGCTTTTAACATCATTTAGTTCTATTAATAATATAAGGAAGCACTTGCTTGTGAATACCTAGGTTTTGGAATCAGGTAAACACATGATCATTATTAGATAGTGACCTTGATCAATAATTAATATCTCTCAAATTCAGCTCTTCCTCCATAAAGTGAGGTTGATAATAATACCTAGCTAATATGACTGTCATGAGGATTATTCTCACATGTACGATATATATAAAGTACTAGCATGGTGTCTGATATTAAGATTTCTATCCTGATTACTTGTTTATTGTGTTATATTAATGCTGTTATCTTTACCAATTTTTTAAAGAGGAGGAAAAATGAAACCTAAGTAATATTGAAGCAAAAGGCACAATGGAATTATTTTCAGGACAGAATTGTCAAGCTTAGGTAAAGTTGATTTAAATGAGGAACCCTGTAAATGAATCTTCACTCATTGAATTCATTGTGGACTCCTTATTTCATCCTGTGGTGGCACCAGAATGGTAACTAAACAATTGCACAGACTCTAAGAGGAGAAGAATGCACTTTTACTACAAGTTATGACACAGTTACTCATAAAGATTCATTTGTTGTTGTTGTTAGGTGCCGTCCTATCAGTATCCAACTCATAGTGACCCTGTATACAACAGGGGAAACAATATGGTCAGTGCTTCTCTGCTATTCATAGGGTTATCAATGGCTGATTTTTTTTTTTTTTTGAGAGTGGGCTGCCAGGTCCTTCTGCCAAGCCTAAAGCACCTGGTGTTCCTAGACAGTCTCCCATCCAAGTACTTAACCAGGCCCGACACTGCTTAGCTTCCTACATCTGACAGCATTGAATCTCTTTTTTTCCACACAGTGGAAACTCACATAACTTCTAAGCTTAAATGTGCCTTCTTCTGAAGATCTTACTCATCATGCCTGGGTAGGAATTCTACGTGACTAAGTATGCTGCAGGGCCATGATTGAAAGACAGAGATTAACTCCAACTGGTTAGAGGCGGAAACACTACCTCAAGAAGTGGACACATGTCACATCTTGAACAAAATTCAGAAAAGGACAGAAGAAAAAATGGATGTAGAAAGCATATTGTGAGTAAAGAATTGTTGTATTGTTAGGTACTGTCAAGTTGGATCCAACTCAGAAAAAAAGAAGGCTATAAATGTGTATAATGGAGAAAAAAACTTCAACCTATCTTAAAATTGGAAATGGTGACACAATAGGTTAATAAAAGCTAGAAAAGTGAATTTGAAGAGATTTGATAATTTCTGTATTTGATTGCCAGTAGGCTACATTGGAAATTTTTCATTAGGAATGGCAAGTAACTAGACTTTTCCCAGTTACTAACAGGCCCTGTGTCACCTATTTACAATCAAAACTTGCTATTTAAAATAATATAAAATTATTAATTTATACCCCTGAGTGAAGGAACTCAGCACATTACTTTTCTAATTAGGAGATAAAAGTATCATTTGCCTGGTATTATAATATTATTAGGGAAGTTATGTTTAATCAAAGACCTTCACGAACATCCAATATTTGTGAGATTTGTACACAATGTGTAAATTTTCTTGTGCTGAGCATGCTTTACACACATTATCTTACTTAGTTTTTATATAACCCTTTGAAGTAAGTTTCATAATTATTCTAGGTAAAGCTAGATAAAATGAGGTTAAAGGTGGTAATGTAACTCTCCCAAAGCTATCAGCTAATTGCGCTAAAATCATATCAAAAACTCTAGGTTATCAGAGGTCAGAGCCACATACTCATTATATTTACTAACTGCAATTGGATAGAGATTTTATATTAGCAGTCTGTTTACCAATAGGTCAAATTGTTTGACTTTAGGATTAAAGTCACTAAATCACTAAATTCTTGTATCAGAATCAAGAGCCTGATAACTTTCATCAGCTGTCATCTGTTACCTAAGAATGAATTTATCATTATCCAGGTTATTCTACCTGTGTATACACTATAAAGGCAGTATTTCACATCCACAGCATATTGTCATAGCTATGATATTACTTAAGAATAAATTTTAAAAATGTTTCCACAAATAATTACTAAGCAATATATGCTATTTTATGATAAAAATACACCTTTTTCCATTTAAGCAAGTAATAACTTTAAAAGTAAAAAGAACTGAATATTACAAAAGAGGAATCCAATTGTTTAAACTCTGGACACAAAAAAAACTCTGTACAAACATATTCCTTGTACCTAGAATATTTTCATTTTATAACAAATTGTGTAAATTGTCAATCATGTTCATTTTTTCTACTAATATGCAAGGATCCATAGATATGTAGCTCTTATAAACAGTTCTTTTGTTCTGATATTTATCATGACTCATGTACAGGAACATATTCTCTGTAAATTTTAAAAGAGAAACATTTTTTTCCTAGGGACTTTGTTAACATGTGGCTGTCAGTTTGCCTTACTTTGGGGGCTTTTATGTTGTTATGATGTTGAAAGTTATGCTACTGGTTTTACAGATACAAGGAGGGTCACCCATGGTGGACAAGTTTCAGCTGAGCTTTTAGCTTAAGACAGACTAGGGAGAAGGACCTGGTAGCCCACTCCTGAAAGAATTAGCCATTGAAATCCTATGAATAGCAGAGAAAAACTGTCAAATAGAGTGCCAGAAAGTGAGCCCCCCAAGTTAGAAGGGGGGCTAACTCAAAAGATAACTGGGGAAGTCTTGCCTCCTCAAAGTAGAGTATACCTTAATGTCAGAAATGGAGTAAGTCCCAGGTACCTCCATTAGCTAATGTGACATGACTCAAAATGAGGAAGAACAATTGTAAACATCCATTAATAATTGGAATATGGAATTTATATACTATGATCTAGGAAAATCAGAAATCATCAAAAGGGAAATGGGCTGCATACACATCAACATTGTAAGCATCAGTGAGCTAGAATGGACTGGCATGGGCCATTTTGAACCAGATAATTATAGTGTCTACTATGCTAGGAATGAGAGATTAAAGAGAAATGGGGTTGCATTCATCATCAAAAAAGACATCACAAGGTCTGTCTTGAAGTACAATGCTATCAGTGATAGAATAATATCTAAATGCCTACAAGGAAAGACAGTTAATATGACTATTATTCAAATTTACAAACCCACCACTAAGGCCACAAATGAAGATAGAGAAGACTTTTACCAGCTCCTGAAATTTGACATAGGTTGAACATGCAATAGGATGTACTGATAATTACTAGTAACTGAAATGCAAAAGTTGGAAGCAAAGAAGAGACCATAGTTGGAAAATATGATCTTGGTGACAGAAACAATGCTGGAGATCACATGAGAGAATTTTGTCAGGCCAACAACCTTTCCATTGCAAATGCATCTTTCCACCAACATATATGGTGAATGCATACATGAATTTCACCAGGTGAAACATACAGGAACCAAATTGACTACATTGGTGGAAAGAGATGATGGAAAAGTTCGATACCAAATGTTAGAACAAGACCAGGTGCCAACTGTGGATCAGACCATCATATGCAGGTTCAAAGTGAAACTGAATAGAATTAAAACAAGTGAATGAGAGCCAAGGTATAACCTTGAGTATATACCACTTGATTTCAGAGACCACTTTAAGAACAGGTTTAATGCAATAGATACAAATGATCAAAGACCAAAAGAGGTGTGGCATGACATCCAATATATCACTCTTGAAGACAAGAAACAAAGAAAAGACCATATTACATGTCAGAGGAGACTCTGAAACTTGCCTTGAAAGTCAAGTAAGGAGAGTGAAAGGAAGACAAGATAGAGTTAAGGAACTTAACAGAATAATTCAAAGGGCACCTCAAGAAGACAAAATCAAATACTATAATGCCATGTACAAAGAGCTGGAGATAGAAGCCAAAAGAGAAGGATATGCTCTGTTTTTCTCCAGCTTAAGGAATTGAAGAAAAAATTCAAGCTTTGAATGGCAATGGTGATGGATTCTACAGGAAAAATATTAAACAATACAGAAAACATCAACAGAAGATGAAGGAAAACACAGAGTCATTGTACCAAAAAGAATTGGTGGATTATAAACCATTTCAAGAGGTTGCATAAGATCAGGAACCAGTGGTACTGAAGGAAGACGTGGAAGCTACCTTAAAGGAACATGTAAAACACAAGGCTCCAGCAATTGATGGAATATCAATAGAGGTGTTTCAATATGCAGATGCAGCATTGGAGGTGCTCACTTGTTTATGCCAAGAGATTAGGAAAAGACATACCTGGCTGCTGACTAGAAGAGATCCAAAGTTTGCCTATTACCAAGAAAGGAGATCTAATTAAATGTGGAAACTATTGAATGACATCATTAATGTCACATGTAAGCAACATTTTGCTAATGATCATTCAAAAGTGACTGTAGCAGTATATAGACAAGGAACTGCCAGAAAATCAAGCTGGATTCAGAAAAGGGCATGGAACTGGGAACACCATTGCTGATCTCAGATTGATATTACCCAACAGCAGAGAATACCAGAAAGATGTCTATCTATATTTTATCAACTGTGCAAAGGCATTTGACTGTGTGGACCCTAACAAATTATGGATAACTTTGGAAAAATGGGAATACCAGAGCACTTAATTGTGCTAATGAGGAATCTGCGCATGTACCAGGAGGCATTTGTTCAAACAGAACAAGGAAACACTACTTGGTTTAAAGTTGAGAAAAGTATGCATCAGAGCTGTATGCTTCACTGCACCTCTTCAATCTCTATGCTAAGCAAATAATCTGAGAAGTTAGACTTTATGAAGAAGAAAGTGGCATCATTATTGGAGGAAGACCACTCATGACAACCTGCATTACACAGATGACGCAACTCTGCTTGCTGAAGGTGGAGGATTTGAAACGTTTGCTGATGAAGATCAAAGAACACAGCCTTCCATATGGATTGTGACTAAACATCAACAAAACAAAAATCCTTACAACTGGGTCAGTCCACAACTTTGTGATAAATGGAGAAAAGATTGAAGTTGTCTATGATTTTCCTTTGCTTGGTTCTATAACCAATACCTGTGGAAATAGCATTCAAGAAATCAAAAGATGCATTGCTTTGGGAAAAGCTGTGGCAAAAGATTTCTTTAAAGTATTGAAAAGTAAAGATGTCATACTGAAGACGAAAGTGCCTCTGACTCATGCCATGGTATTTGCAGTCACATTATATGATTGTGAAAGCTGGACATTGAACAGGGAGACAGGAGAAGAATTGATCCCTTTGTATATGGTCCTGGAGACAAATATTGAATAACCTATGGACTGTGAAAAGAACCAACATATCTGTCCTAGAAGAAATGCAACCAGAGTGCTCTTTGGAATCAAGGATGGCTAGACTGCGTCTCACATAATCAATCAGAAAGGACCAATCTCTGGAGAGGGACATCATGTTGGGCAGAGTGGCAGGTCAAAAAAAGGAAAGCCCTCAACTAGATGAATTTAGACAATATCTACAACAATGGGCTTAAACATAAGTAAAATCACGTACTTAGCACAGAATAGGAGAGTGCTTCATTCTGTCCCTATGAATCAGACTCAAAGACTCCTGACAACAATATAAGACTTTGTTACTTCAAGCAGTAATGTGTTTGCATTCTCAGATTCTCTGGAGTTGCTTCGATTCTCATCTATGGAACCCTGTCCCACTATAAGCTTGCATACACTTAGGAAGACTGTGGAGTAGCTAATTACATCATGAAGCCTGCAGCCATAGCATTGTGGCTTCCAATCCTGTCAGATCTCAGAAGCTAAGCAGCGTCGGGCCTGGTTAGTACCTGGATGGGAGACCACCTGGGAACACCAGATACTGTAGGCTTCAGAAAAGGACCTGGCAACCCCCCCACCCCACCGCCCCAAAAAAATAGCCATTGAAAACCCTATGAATAGCAGAGAAGCACAGACAATAGTGTTTCCCCTGTTGTACATAGGGTCACTATGAGTTGGACACCAACTCCACAGCACCTAACAAAAACAATTACTTCATGAGAGAAGGAGATTGAATATCACATGTCAAACAGTTAAATGAATATGTGGTAAATCATGCCATAAGACACTCAACACTTTTTCCATTCAAGAAGATTTTTTCTCTAAGATATATCTATCATTACTGTTTTCTAAGATATTTTATCATATAGCTCCAGCATTTTTTCTTTTGGAACTCAATAAATGCTACTGTTTTATATATCCTTTCTTAATACACTATAACATGAATAGCATATGTTATTTTTCAATTAATTATCAGAAAATAATTTAAACTTAAAGTTGAAAACAATACAGAGCTATTTTATCAACTCCATGTAGATTCCTCTACTGTAAACATTTCACTTCATTTGTTCCCTCTCACTCCCTCTCCTATTCTTTTACTAATTGCTTAACCAATCTTTCTCTGAACCGACTGAGAACAAGCCAGATATATGATGCATTATTACATCATTGCCAAAACATCCCTATGTATAGTTTTCAGAAACAAATACACTCTTTGTTACTTTATATAACCTTCAAATCAGAAAAACAACACTGATAACAACATTATTGTCCAATTCATGGACCCCATTCCAGATTCAACAACTTTCACAAAAAATTTGTTTATCTACTCTTTGTTCAGGGAACTCATCCAAGAAAATACATATCATGTTGATTTTGTTTTCTCTAAACTGGCACAATTTCGCAGTCTTTCCCTTTTCTTTTTTATCCTTTACAGTTTTAAAGAGTATAGATCATACATTTTGTATGAAGACCTTTACTCTGTACCTTTCTGGTGATCCGAGAAATGCAGTAGTTCACAACTGAGACACATTTGCTCTACTAGAGTCATATGGCTTATCTGATGGCATTTCTGGGCTATCATAACCATGAGTGTTGGGGGAGGTGTTATCGATATTTAGTGAGTAAAGACCATGGATGCTATTAAGTATCCACAATGGACAAGAGAGTTCCCAACAACAAAGAATGATCTGTTCCAAGTGGCCAGTAGAACTAAGGTTCAAAAACCTTGTGTAGCAAAAAAACTCATAGTAAATATTCAAGGAGAAAAGGAGGGAAATTATAATATAATCCCACTATGAACATAGTTGTGAAATTTAAAGTAAAGTTGTAGAATATCAAATCCAAGAAAAAAATAAAGACTTCATGACCAACTTGAGTGTCTCCCAAGAGAGCTGTTGTTGTTAGGTACCATGCAGTGGGGTCTGATTCACTGCAACCCCATGCACAAGCGCTACCCACACTGTGCCATTCTCGACACTATGGTCAGTTCTCTGCAACTCATAGGGCTTTCAATGGCTGATTGTTTTGCAAATGGGCTTCCAGGTCCTTCTTCTGGGCCTATAGCACCTGATATTCCCAGGCAGTCGCCCATCAAAGGACTAACCAAGCCAGATCCTGGTTAGCTTCCAAGGTTAGATGGTATTGGATGTCATCACTTCACAATTTATATGAAAAAAACTGTTGAATGTGATTAAAAACAGATTAATATCTACTACAAAATGTTAAGAAACTCTAAGATAACTTGGTAGAAATTCTCCAAAATGAAGCTCACAGAGAAGAAAACAGAAAAATGATAGGTGTCACATATATAATCAAATTTACAGTAAGACAGGAAGGTACATGCTGGAAAATCTAGTGATTGAAATTCTCCCAGACATGATAAAAGATACTTATATGTAAGAAGACAAACAAATCTCAAGATTAAGTGGAAAGAAATTCGGAACTCCAAGGTCTCTAATAGCAACCTGAGAGGAAAACAAGGAGGAAAAATTTGACTGCTGATTTCTTAAAATCAACAATAGAAGTCAAATACCTTCCATGGACTTAGAGACAATTATGGTCAGCCAAGAATTCAATAGGTGAGGAAAAATATCTTTTATGTTCAAGGACAAAGCAGGAATATTTTATATCCAATGAAAAACTGGGAAAGTTTTTCATGTCACTGAAGAATAAACTAAAATGATAAATAAAAATATGAAGAAATGCTCAACATCATTAGTTATCAGAAAAAAACAGCCAAGAACAAAACAAGGAAGCATTATATATTCATCAGTTTAAATAAAAAATATCTATGTATCAGTGAAGGTACAAAGAATATCTAAAAAATAAAACATCTGTGCTCATCAGTGAAGTATTAAATGTATACAGATATTTTGGAAAATAACAGCATTATCTTATATATGAAGATCCACATACTGTTGTTGTTGTTGTTGTTGTTAGGTGCTGTCGAGTCGAGTCCGACTCATAGCGACCCACTGTACAGCAGATCGAAACACTTGCCAATTCTGTGCCAGGCAAGCGATCTTATTTATGTTTAAGCCCATTGTTGCAGACACTGTGTCAATCCGTCTGGTAGAGGATTTTCCTCTTTTGCTTTGACCTGCCACTCCCCCAAACATGATGTCCTTCTCCAGGGATTGACCTCTCCTGACTACATGTCCGAAATATAAGACATAGTCTGGCCATTCTTGCTTCCAAGGAGCATTCTGGTTGCACTTCTAGAACAGATTTGTTGGTTCTTTTGGCAGGCCATGGTATATTCAATAGACATCTCCAGCACCACAACTCAAAAGCATCAATTCTTTTTCTGTCTCTCTTGTTCAATGTCCAGTTTTCACAACCATATGATGCCACTGAAAATACCATGGCGTGAGTCAGACGGACTTTCGTCTTCTATGTGACATCTTTGCTTTTCAATATTCTGAAGATATCTTTTGCCACAGCTTTTCCCAGAGCAATGCGTCTTTTGATTTCTTGACTGCTGCTTCCACAGGTGTTGATTATATAGCCAAGCAAAGCAAAATCTTAGACAACCTCAATCTTTTGTCCATTTGTTGTGAAGTTGCGTGCTGACCCAGTTGTAAGGATTTTTGCTTTGTTGATGTTTGGTGTAACCCATATTGATGGCTATGATCTTTGATCTTCATCACTAAATGTTTTAAATCCTCTTCACTTTCAGCAAGCAGAGTTGTGTCATCTGCATAAAGCAGGTTGTTAATGAGTCTTCCTCCTATCTG
>VMDO01006749.1:21046-85631 GCA_007922755.1 Pedetes capensis
TCTCGGATTATTTGCTCAGCGTATAAATTGAAGAGATAGGGTGAAAGTATACAGCCCTGACGCACACCTTTCTCAACTTTAAACCACTCAGTGTTTCCTTGTTTTATTCGAACAACTGCCTCCTGGTTCATGTACAGATTTCTCATGAGCACAATTAGGTGTTCTGGTATTCCCATTTTCCGAAGTGTTATCCATAATTCGTTATGATCCACACAATCAAGTACTTTTGTGTAGTCAATAAAACATAGATAGACATCTTTTTGATATTCCCTGCTTTCAGCTAATATCCACCTGACATCAGCAATGATGCCCCTGGTTCCCCACCCTCTTCTGAATCCCGCTTGATATTCTGGTAATTCCCTGTCTATATACGGCTGCAGTTGCTTCTGAATGACGTTTAGTAGAATTTTACTGGTGTGCCAATATTAATGATATTGTCCGATACATACTGTATGACCCAAAAATTAATCCTCATGTTGATAAAATAGAGAAAATTTTGCATATGAAAACAAATGGATAGATATAAATATTTATAGGTGTGCTGGGAGTAAAGGCAAAAATCTAGAAACATTCCTACTTAATATGAGTAATAGAATGAATAAATTTTTGTTAAGTGAGATAAAGTCATGTCTGACTCAGCCTCAGCAATGCTGATAGCATATTCAATGGCTGATTGTTTCAGAATTGGCTCTGGAATGGATTGCCAAGTCCTTCTGCGATATTTGTGGTGCTGGGAATCGAACTTGGGACCTCAGGGACTACAGAGTGGCACTCTACTGACTGAGCTAAATCCAAGCCCCGGTGAATAAATTGTTGTTGTTGTTGTTGTTGTTGTTAGGTGCTGTCGAGTCGGTATCCGACTCATAGCGACCCTCATAGGGTTTTCAATGGCTGGCTATTTCAGGATGGCCTTGGGAGTGGATTGCCAGGTCCTTCTCCCAGTGAATAAATTAGTTCAGGGATACTCCTTAATAAAATGACAAACAGTGGTAAAGTGAGTAAATTATAACCACACTACTGACTGAATCTCAGAAAAATCTTGCAAAGAAAACAAGAGCATGTTGCAGAAAAATAAGTAGAATTCCACTTTAATAAACTTCAAAATCATTCAAAATTTCCCATATTACTATGGAATACAAACCTGGAAAATCTATCAAGAAAACTGGGCACTATGGCACACTCCTGTTATTCCAGCAACTTGGGAAGCAGAGCCAGCAGGATTGCAAGTTCAAGGCCAGAGGTCATCTACATAAGGTGGTGAGACACAGTCTCAAAACATAAAGCAAAAAAATGGGCTGCAGGTACAGCTCAGTGGTTGAGTACTTGTAAAAAGCATGCATAGGACCCTGGATTCAACTCCTAGCACTGCAAAAATAAATAAATAAATAAATAAATAAATAAATAATAAGAAATAAGAAAAAGAAAAAAATCTGTCAAGAAAAGCAAAAATATAACTAAGACAAGAAAAAATTCAGGATAGTGGTTACCTCTGAGCAAGATGGGGAAAAAGATTAGGATCAAAAGGCCACAATTAGCAACTTTCTCATAAATGGTAATATTCTTTTTCCTTTATGTGTTGTTTTTATATAAGTTTTCATTATTCAGTACTGTGATACTTTATACATACACACACAATATAAATATTACTTGTATTCAATTAATATCTGATTTGTGTATCAAATAGGTAACATTTATTAAGCAATTCTGGATAAGGCATTGTTTATGCAGCATACTATTTGATTATCATAGCTCTATCATTGTCCTTCCTTTCAAAATTTTCTTAGGTGAAATTCTTTGTAATCTGGATAAATATGAAGTCTATCTTCTCAAGGGTTGGGATTTAGCTCAGTGGGTAGAGAACTGCGCTGCAGTCTCTGAGGCCCTGAGTTCAATTCCCACCACCGCAAAAATGGGAGAAGGGCCTGGCAATCCACTCCCAAGGCAATCCCGAAGCACTCAGCCATTGAAAACCCTATGAGGGTCGCTAAGAGTTGGATATCGAGTCAACAGCACCTAACAACAACAACAATCGTCTCAAATTTTACTAATTTTTTTACATTACAATTTGATTTTCA
This sequence comes from Pedetes capensis, assembly GCA_007922755.1. Taxonomy (NCBI): domain Eukaryota; kingdom Metazoa; phylum Chordata; class Mammalia; order Rodentia; family Pedetidae; genus Pedetes; species Pedetes capensis. Next base: position 23,122 of record VMDO01006749.1, read on the forward strand.
TTGACTGAATTGATTTGAAGGAGACTGACATTCATACTGTATTTTTTGTTGTTTCTATCAAAAACATATCATCTTCTCATTTTAAATAAAATGCATCCATGCATGTGCTTAATTTTTTTTCTTTAGTCTTTAACTCTATTTCTGACATAAATGGGTAGAAAAGACCTGGAAGCTTACTCTAGTTGCTTGCACCAGATAATAAACTGAAGCTCCTATACTTCCTCTTACTTATGAGAAATAAATTATTTTATCCTGTTAGAGAGTGGGAAAACAGTTTGAATTATCTCTTTACAGGAAATCCCAAAGAGTTTTCACCCTGGCAGCAAGACTTCAAGGGAAGGATCTAAGTGAAAAAGTTACTTTCAGAAACCAACTTCTTGCTCACTGACTCAATTTTCAGGAAATTTAACAAGTCTATTGTTAAACATGGGCTCAGGTTTAGCTCAGTTGGTAGAGTGCTGCTTAGCACTCTCTGAGGCCTTAGCTTCTATCCACAGCATCACAAAAATGGGAGAAGAACCTGGTAACTCACTCTCAAAACAGTCAACATTGCAAACCCTATGAATAGCAGAAGAGCACTGACATAGTGCTGGGCATGGCACCTTGTTGAAGAAGTTTCCTTTTGTTGTACATAGGGTTGGTATGAGTCAGACCCAACCGGATGGCACCTAATAACAAATCTAATATTGTTAAACATGGCCATTACTAAAAATAAAATTATATTACTTTTACAATAACATACTTAAATAAATTATATCATAAACAAAGTTAATAATCATTCAAAATTATCGCTTTTATTTTACTGTACTTTACTATATCTATGCTTTTGAAATTATTTTATCTTCCTGTGTGAATATAGTAGAAATGATATGTCATCATCTTTGCTAATTTGTGTTCATTGACATCATTTCATTTATAGCAAGTTTGTGTACTCTATGGTCTTTATCTACCATTAACCACTTTTAGCCTATTGGATCTGTCATATTCTGAGAGCTGTGTCCTGAATTCCCCTAACATGTCTATATCACATTTTTCTCCTCCTATTACTCTTCACTTTACATATCTTGATGCTGTCTGCTTGTGTGAACAAAAATCAACAATGGGCAAATCTTTCTGTGAATTATAATAATTACTAGTTTAAAAATAACTTTTATTCTATATTTTTGCTTTCATTTTTACTTTTTCTAATATTAATATTTCTACTTTATGCTTTTCTTATATATTATGTGATATATAGTCTATTTCAAACTACTCACAGCTGGATTTGCTTTTTCTCAATATGAGACTTTATCTTGTCATAAGAAAATGAACTATTATATATATTTTAATTTGTAATATATTTGGCCTAATTTGCACATCTATAATTTTGCTGCAATACATTTTCAGATGATTATTTTGAAGTCCTTTTCAAGTTCCTTCACAAGAACATGTTGTCAAGCTAGAATGTTTCCTCATTATGCATTAATTATTATTGTGAGCCATCAAGAAGAAAAACAGACATTTTCTCATCTTGAAAACACATCTTGAAATTGAATAGCATTTTTAATTAACAGCAGAGCCTAAGTATCAATAATCCCCCCCAGAAACTCCTTCAGTTACAATGATTGCTACCAAGAAAGTCACTGTTATTGCTCAGGTCAATTCCAGGACTCTGGCAGCCATCTGAAAGCAAAGAGCAATTCTTTGTAAGACCTCTCTCTTCACCAATCTAAACTTTCATAGACATGTTATCGGATATAGATTTCAAAGCACCATTAAAGCAGCAGTGTCCCTATCATCTAAACTGCAATAGCACATATGTTTTAAGGATGTTGTCACTCCTTTGAGGTTTCTCATAGTTTAATGTATAATCTATATTCCAAATCTCAATGACACATTTTTTCTACAAACATGAGGTTAATCTCACTATTCTTTACAAATGTATTGTAACTGGTAGCATGAATTATATATTTAATCCTGTGACCCAATAGTATTAATTAGCATTATATTTTCATTCACACATCCAGAAAACACCTGTACTGTGAAAAGCTTTTATGGAAAAGGTACAGAAGAACTCTATCCCTTATAAACTAAAATAAAAACTTGTTTAACATTGCAAGAATGTTATTCCTTTTAAACTGTAAATATTGGCATGCATATAGTTTATTTCTGTTGCATTTCCATAGACTCTTTGTGTTAGGAATTTATAGTTTTAAAATAATTGTGGCATTTAACCCCACTTGTGTATTGGATAACAATGTGGCCTTGCAAAATCACTTCAGCTGAAAGCACTACACTGACATTTCTAAAATATACTGATTCTTTAATTTATATTAAATTTTTCAGGGCTCAATGCACTTTTCTTCTCCAGAAATTTTGATGCAGCTTTCTCTCTCCATCTGGAAAAATCTCTACCCCTTTATGAATCTAGACTATTCTCATCCATCCCCTGAGCCTCTACTATATTTATCTCCACTCTGAAGCCTGTCCTTGCTCATCTAGGAAGTGTTTGATCAATAACATATTGCTCCTGATAAACTGGAAGCTCTTTCTTGCATGTAGTGAAGATTCTAACCTTGACATCTCTAAGGCATAGCCTGGTGTTTAGAACAGAGTAGACGATAAACAGTATTCTTTAAATAAAAAATCAGTGAACAAGTGAATATATACACATACATAAACACCCTGCATTAAGAGTACATGACTAGGAAATAATTTAGGTTTAATCCAATTTTTCTATATATATAAATGATCAGGTAGTGGGCATTCAAGTCTCATTTTACATTTCTATAAAATTGAGATAATAAAACATTGTGATTCTGACAAACTAGCTTTAGAATTACTTACTACCTGAGCATTAAACTCATCCTAAAGAAGGAGACCATCATGTGTCTGTCAGCTTGTCCCACTATGGAGGTTTGTAGGTTGCTATGATGCTGAAACATAATGCCACTGGAATTTCAGATACCAGTAAAGCCACCTCAGTAAAGCCACCTATTATAGACAGCTGTCAGCTGAACTGTTAGACTAAGACAGACTAGGGAGAAAGACCCAGCAACCCACTCCCAAAACAATTAACTATTGAAAACCCTGTGAATACCAGAGAAGCACTGTCAAAGAAAGTGCCAGAAAATGAAACACCCCCAGGATGCAAAGCATTCAATAAACAATTAGGGAAGAGTTGTCTCTTCAAAGTTGAGTTGATCTTAATGATGGGTATGGAATAAAGCCCCTGGGTCCTCCTTTTGCTGCTGTGGCATGACTCAAAATGAGAGGAAGCAGTGGCTGCAATATTGGGCTAAAGATAAAAAGATCATGTGCATGGCACAGTGTTGGGTAGTGCTTTGTTCTGTTGTACATATGGTTGCTATGAGTTGGATCTGACTCGATGGCACCTAACAATAACAACTTGTTTATGTCTACAATCAGGTATAAATGTCCAAACAAAAATAATCTGTTTTACCCAAGTAAAATCTTCCTTAGCTAATTTTATTGCTGACATTATCTGTACTAATAAGGTATAACATAACTAAATCACATGATAGATAACTAAAATAATTTTACAACCATCTCATTTGGTGATAAATATCAGTTCAGGTATATACAATAATTTTAATTACCAGGAATGGATTCAACTCTACTTGATATTTATAAGACATTTTAAATAAAACTGATACTTTGAGAATAGGTTTTTGAATATTGCAAAACCTTTCTGCATGGTAAAGTGACTCATCACACAAAATGTAGATCAATGAAGACATTTATACAATAAGAAAAATATGTAGTATGCAAAGACAATGTAACTATATATGTTTACAGATCCAACATAGATTATTTTATGTATGTTAATAGCATTATAAATATAAATTCTGATTGTTATTCAGAGGCACATTAATATTGCCATTAGTGATCACTATCTGACAGCCCCTAGAGATGAGGAAATTACACTAACAATATGTAACAGAAAAAGACATTGTCATGTTGATATCAATGGGAATATCAAATTAAATTTATTTCTGAAATTCGTGGCTAATATATTGTTCATCTTTTTGGCAATTAGCATTCCAATTAACTCATGCTAATAATTTAATATTGAAATATTGAAATACTCAATAATTTACTAATTACAAGTTGAAAACTCAAATCTTAGACTGAAGGGTTTATTAAGAAAAAGATAAATGATATTTTTTATTTCAAATGAATACATTTGGTGTTACCCAGATTTTATCCCAAATTAGTTTTGATATCTTAAGAAGTTTTTCTGCATATTCTGCTAAGGTATTTGTGTATATATACAGATAAAAAAATCAAGTTAAAGAATGAATACCAAATGTTTCATTGCTATCCTCTATATTTTGGAATTATGCATTATTTCTATGCACTTTACTTATTTTTGAGAAGTCATATTTTTCTCTTCTAGTCATATATTGCCTTATTATATGAATGAAACATTTTAAAGTTGCTTTTAGAAATCCTTAAAAGCTTTCTGAGTCCCCTTCCCTTAGTTTTACTGTGTCTGAGGAAGTAAAAAGAACATGTCACCTAACTATAAAGGTGTCAGCAGATATCATGATTCCAGTCAGCCCCGCTCTGTCTGCTCTCACGTCAGGTTATATTTTAATCACAATTATTTTATATATGTTGTCATTCAAAATGGAGGCTTTTTACTCATTAGCTCAGAATCTCATAATAATATACTAAATATTATGGGTATAGATTAAACTAATCTATGGGTATAGATTAGTCATTGCTATTTTTCCTACGTGGTAGGCATTCACCTGATCAAGTGGCAGTCTTTCTGTTGATCACCAAGAGGAGCTGTTAAAATAAGGGGTCCAATTCTTTTTCCAGAGACAGCCAAACATAGCAGGAATACTATATTCATAATCCAGTATAGGAAAAGGTATTAGGGGTTTTTCATTTGTAGCCCCAGACTTGCAAAGGGCAACTGCTAATCATAACTAAGAGAAAATGTCTAATGTTGTATCCAAAGTCCAAAATAAAGGAAGCCACTGTAATAAGATAAGGATCAGAAATTTTGAGAAAGACAACAAGATCAGATCTGAAAACAATAGACATGGGGAGAAACCCAATATGTCAACTATGAAATATGAGAGGCACTGGGAGATCTTTCTTGTTAAATGCTGACCTTGTACCTGGAGGGAGCACAACATATCTACAGGTACAGGATCAGGCAGAAAATACATGGTTCAGAACAAATATCCTTCCATCCTTAGAGTTGTCCCAATCACTCATAATGGGGTTTTTATATCAGTATATGAACCACAGTACTTAACTTTGTAAACATTCAGTTGAGTACATCTGATCTAAATGACCTGTTTTGCTGCAATCCCAGCATAGATAAGCAGGAAGAGGTATGAGCATGAGATATGAGGCACTATTTAATCAGACAGTGGGCACCTAAGAAAAACAATATCAATTATTTTCGTAAACCCTAGGCATTGCTCTAGAAACTGTCCAAGAATCTGCTACATGTCATAATGTCCTAGTGAAATAAAGATTTTAAAAATAAAAAGCATATTCTGGAGAAAACTTACTTTAAAGAAAAAATTCCAACTTATAGAGATCCTATGTACAACAAAACAAAACACTCTCCAACACTGTGCCATGCCTGGCACTATGCCAGCACTTCTTTGCTTTTCATAGATTTTCAATGCCTGATTGTTTCAAGATTCTTTCGGGAGTGGGCTGCCAGGTCTTCCTCCCATTTTTGTGGTGCTGGGGATCCAACCCAAGGAACAAGAGAACACAGAGTAGCAATTTAACAACTGAGCTAAACCTCATCCCAGGCACAGTGGGGCATTCCTGAAATCCCAAAGACTCAGAAGGCAGAGACAGGCGGATTGCAAGTTTGAGGCCAGAGGCAGCCCGTGTAACTTTCAGAGACCTCTGTCTCAATAAATAAATAAATAAATAAATAAATAATTAAATAAATAAATAAGAAGAGTGGGTTGGGAGTACAACCCAGTGCTAGAGCACTTGCAAATGTGTGTGAGGACCTAGGTTCCATTCTCAAGTACCAGCTCCTAAAAATAAAAGAAAAAGAAAAGAAAAAAACAAAAGAGAACAAAAATTAGTAAATGAAGAGTGCAGGACTGGGCAATGGTGTTTATTTATCAATATCTACCTAAACAGTGTCAGATATGCACGTTTCTCAGCAGGAAACCTTACAGAAATACCTGGATCCCCCACAAGTGGGATGGGGGGCATTGGGCTTGTGATATGTGCTCTAATGCCTGGAGAACAGAAGACGGGTGGTTTTCATTATATTTTTTTCAGTGGCTGACTATGATCCCTTTTCTCTTCCATTATAATTATTGCACCAGTGTTTGTGGCTTCTGATAACAAAGATTATATGTGGCAAGTATATATGCAACAACATGATGCAGGTGTACTGTGTTTGCTATGATTTCATTTATTTGAAGGACAAGATAGAAGTAATTCAACTCCTGTTGGAAACCAACATAAATTGTATCCTCATACAGCCAATTTTGGTGAGTTTGTTCTAAGCTTAACCATAAAGAAATAAAATTGTAATCTATTTTCATGCTATTTATTACTTATTAATAAGATCACAAGTGAAATAAAAAAAGAACCCTTGGCATCTCTCACATTGGAATATTTTAAAGTTGCCCTTTAGTGAATTATGAGCCTGAAACCCAAGCAGGACCAGTCTCTGATGTTCTTTTCTCAGAGGGTTTTGTTTTCTTCTCATCTCTGGTAATAACCTCTGATTCCATTTCATAATGGGATCGAAAGGAAGCAACTATATAAGCTGAGAGAGAATAATTGTATTATTCTTAAATGAGCCTATTGAAATGGCAAAGAAGGGGCACTATAAATCTTTTTTACTGGGATATATATTGAGTTTTTATAGGCGTAAGTTTGTGAAATGCTACACTATATTACCATTTTCAGGATCCCACCGAGGGCTACCATAGTAATAGTAATCACAAAAATTATAGATGCAGATAGCGACAATCTTCTAATCAGGCAGCTGTCTCTAAGCAACCAAGTTTAATAAGGCTAACAATTGCCACCTCATATATTCGTGTAAAACTCTCAGAATTTAGTCATTACCAAATTAATGCCGTAAGCTCTCTGACCCTCTAAAATGGATTTGTTATTTATCTCCAATGTCTGGAGCTTAAAGTAGCTCTTCCAATGCATCATGGTGACAATTTGTTTCCTTTATGCCAATGTTTGATGGTTAATTCAAATGTATTTTTACTAAAATCATATGTGAGGCTTCTTAAATTCATAACAATTTATTCTTATCAGCCTCAAGATTTCTATCAGGAATAGAACGTACATAGCCATATGCTGTAGCATGGATACCATATGACACAAGTTGCACCTTATAATTTTAAGCCATAAGGACCTCTTCTTTAAGCCACATCTCTATATAACTCCCTCATCCATTATGACCAAATTAACAGAGAAGTGAACCCCCCAATTTTTAAAGGATGCTATTTTAGACAAAGTCTGGGAGAAACTTGTTAGACTATTGCTGACCAGGTACTTTCTGCTTTTGAAAATCAGGGATCAGAGTAATTATCCCTAGAAACTACAAGCATAGTCTTTAACATCAGCTGATCTTGCATTTATATGATGGTTTATTTCTCTTTCTAGCATTTCACATGCAGAACACCATTTGACTGTTAATCACTCTGAAAATTAAGCGGGGTGAGATCATATATGATGTTTCAGGCAAATAAAATGAGACGCTAGAAGATCATGTGGATTATCTAAGGTCAGCATGGCAGAGACAGAGCAAGCATCTATGAGACTTTGACTCCAGTCCCATTTCTCTTCTGGAAACTGCATATGAATTTATTTGCTACACTTATTTATAAGCAACTATCCAAGAATTTGCTACACATTGTAGTGTCTCCAGTGAAATAAAGATTCTAAGGATGAAAAACATATCCTCCCTTTTCTTAAGAAAAAAGAAGTTAGTTAAAAAAAAAAAAAGTCAGGGGTCAGGTGCCAGGGGTCTCTGTGGTGGGGTAGAGGTAGTGGAGTCTATGCCCTCTGAATTCACCAGACAGCACTCCTGTTTGCCTCTAGTGTTCATGAGTAATATCACCTGGTCCCACTAACCTCGTATCAATGGGAAGACTCCTGTTTCTGCCAGCAGTATGCCTGTGAGGACCTATCCTGTTGGCTACAGGAAGTCTATTCAGTATTACCTTAGATAGTTCCTATGAAATCTTTCTTTGTTTAGTTAATTTGGACAAGACTGCAGGGACCTTTCTTCTTATTACAAAGCTCACTCACTGGAAACTATGTTGGCCTGATTGTGCTGCACTGTTCATGGTCTATTTAAGTAACAGTGACATTTGGTGGAAAGAAAAGCCCTCCCTCAGACCACTCTTCTCCCTGCCAATACAACTGTGTATACTCAAGGGAAGCAAAACTGGGATTTATGCTCCTTTCTACTCCCTCTTTTTTACTGTTAGAACCATTTCAACTATATTTGTAGTGGTCACAAACGTGAACATGTCCCACAGGTGTCTATATAATTAAATATATGTGTTGTGGGTACAATAGAAATACACCAAAGATGAGGTATATATTAGTAAATCTACAGTTCATCCTGGGTTAAGCACAACTGTGAGAGATGTATTTTTTATCTTCAGTCCTTTCCTTTCTGGACGTTCACTGGCAGCAAGTGCTCTTGGACCTCTCCTAATCTACAGTGGCAGACAGAACACTTTCAAAGGGATTTACTCAAGTTTACTAACTCAACTAATTCTCACTGAAGTGTGAATGCTATCACAAGTGAGACATTTGAGTTTTGATAGCAGTTTTGAAGCTAAATCACAAAATATGACTCCAAAAGATAGAACTTTAGATAATCTGCCCTGCAAATGTAATATATATTAAAATACAGTTAGACTTTCATCCCCTAAATATCTCTATGATAAGAATAATTAAAACTTTAGGTTTTATGAAGCAAAATATGCTTATGGTATGGGATAGAAGCACATACCCTCTAGCTTAGTATACAATCAGGAAAAATATAGAAGCTAAAGTTTTCCATGATGATAAAACTTTTTTGAAGTTGTATACTTACTCCATAATCTACATTTTCTCATATGGATACTCTAGGCTTCAAAATTTGGGCAAAATTCTGCCACTGTCAATTTTTCTACCCATCTTTTGTTTCCCTTTCATAGACACGTTCAGTAAAGGCAAGTTTCCTTAGAAAATGATAGCCAAATGCTCCTAATACATCACTTAACTGTCAAAATATATCACAGATATACACCCAACAGGACCCCTGTGTCAGGTTTGTGGTCTTTGTGTGCACTACTATTGTGGTAGGAAAGCAACGTGAATTTTCTTTTCATATTGAGAAGATTTTCGTGTCTTCATCTTAGGGGCTGTTTTCCCTTCAATCACATTCCATTATATCTTCTCCAGAGCAGTGAATCCAGCCATTAATACTTATTCAGGAAGCATTTCAGATACTTTTATAGTTAGCTTCTTAGGTTATAAAGTGTGAAAAAATATATTCCTGATTTTCTAATAGTTTATCACATTCAGTATTTACATAAAAAATCCATAATAGAATATGACAAGTTATTGATGCACTCCATTGTCTTAGATCATGGAAAAGAGGAGGTTGGCACACAAAAGAAATCTACAATTTAACCATAAGAAGAAAACAAATGAGAAAAACAGACAGAAGGAATACATTTAGAAAAATTATGGACATGTAGAAATACATTTAAATGCAATGACCCCTAAACCTAGAATCCATTAAAATCACCCAGAAAGCTTTTTATAATTTATATTTCTTGGTTCAACTCAAAAAATTATGAAACAGGAGCTTAAGAATATGAGGTTCTCAAATTCATATTTAATAGAAGAGCCTGTCCAGCTTTTGAGAGCTAATGATTTAGTTTTGGGATTCATTCATCTTTTCAAAAATTATTTATTGACCTAATATGCATAAGACATGGTTTGGCTATTTAGGTAAAGTAGAAAAGACTCTATTATTGTGTTATTTGCATGCTAGTAGTGAGAGACATACTATTCTGAGTATAACACATGGATTACACAGATTCTTCTGTACTGAAACCCTAGCAAGTCTTCCTTTCCCACATGATGAAAGCAAAAGTAAAAGAGTTTAAATAAGTAATCTAAGGTTACATAACTAGGAGGAGATGGACCAGAATTCTCAAATGTGGTCTTACTTCAGAGCTCTCAGGCATGGCTAGCTACATAATTTTTCAGGACCCAGTGCAAAATGAAAATTCAGGGACACTTGTTCAAAAAGAAAGAAAAAATGCTATTAAAGGTGTTCAAATATACAATGCTTTCCTGTCTTCAATGGTCTCTAAACTTACAATTCTTTTTCTATTAACATGAGTCTTTTCTATTACCATATGTGGTACTATGTTTATGAGATGAAATAGCATTTAAGTCACATGCAAGATCAGTGAAATTACACAATTCATGTCCCTGAGCACGTTCATGACTTGGTTCCCACTTGACACTTGACGGCACCTAACAACAACAGTGAGTGTATATATACATATGTTTCCCTCTTGCCTTCTACATGAAACCAACCTAACTGGTTTTGTTTCTTTTATCAATAGACACATACATTATATCAACACTCCCTTTCTTTGACTAGCAGATAAGAAAGAAGGACTATAAGAAGAAAAATACATATGTTGTCTTTTCTTTCCAGTCTTTGACTTTATTTACTCTGTAGACGTTAGCCTAATACAGAGCCAGTAATGTAAGTGCGAAAGAATATGATGGGCATGCTTTTGTCAGCACATGTGTTACAGTCATTGCTTTCTTTCTGTCTTTCTATGCTTGAAGAAAGTTCTGATTCAAATAGACAGTGTGGCCTCTCTTTGTTTTCAGCATCCAGCAGATTCAAAAATAAGTACCATGGTTGTCTTTTCTGTTTGTTTTGAACCTATACATGAAAAAATAAAAGATGTACATATTAATGGGGCAATGCAATGTTCAATATATGTATGCACTGCATAATGTTTAAATCAAGTTAAATGTATTTAAATATGTAATTATCTCCTCAAACATCTATCATTCCTTCCTACATTCACTCTTTTCTCTCTTTCTTTCTTCCTTTCTTTTTTCTTTCCTTCTTTTGTTCTTTTTTCCTCATTTTTTCTTTTTTGAAACATGGTATACCTAGATTTCATAGGCTGCCTCTGGTCTCAACCTCAAGATACTCCTGCCTGAGCCTTCCAAGCTGTTGGAATTATAAGTAGGCACCACAGCCTTCTTTGTGGTGAAAGCTTTCAAAATATTTTCTCCTAGAATTTTGAAATGTATAGTACAATATTAGTATATATAGTCACCATACTATACAATAGTCCCCCAGTGTAAATGGCTTGTCTTACACTTATATTTGGTTTTGCTGAACTTTCATGGATTGTGCATCTAACAGAATTCTGTGCTCATTATGTATTTTAAATGCTTTGTGGCAAAGGTGTGAAAAGGAACAAGAGGGAGGTATATCATGCATATCTTTTAGGTTCACACATATGTTCTGGTGTCTATAGGATTTCAATAAAAAAGAAACTATTTAGAATTTTAAGATGACTATAAAAGAGCATAAATTCAAACATGAGACCCTTCTGAGCACTTCTTTATAACTGCATAGATTATATGCCCATGATGTTAGCTCTATTCTTATGCTTAAACACTACTCCAAATTATATGCATCTGGTGCAGCTTCTGATTGACCCTCTATTTTTGTCACACTTGTCTTCGCTCCTGGGTATAAATGCCCATTTTGAAATGTAATGTCTATGACTGATCTATCATAGATCTGGTATTCTTTAAACAGGAAGTATTATTTCCTCACTTAGACTCTTACACTAAATAGATCCTAAGTTTCCTACTCCAACATGTCTATCCGTTTGCCATACTGTGAGGGCTTGCATGTTATTGTTATGCTGAAAGATATGTCATTGGTATTACAGATACCAGCAGGGTTAGGTGTGGTGGAAAGGTTTAAGATGAGCTCCCAGACTAAGAGAGACTATGGAGAAGGTCATGGCTAACCCAGTCCAGAAACAATTAGCCCCTGAAAATCCTATAAATAATAGAGAGACACTGTCAGACATAGTACCTGAAAATGAGCCCCACAGATTGGAAGGCACTCAAAGACATCTGGGGAAGAGTTGCCTCTACAAAGTAGAACCAACTTTAATGACAGGAATGGATGAAAGTCTGAGGGACCTCCATTTGCTGATGTGGAAAGACTCAAAATGAGAAGGAGGAACTGTAAACATCCATTAATAATTGATATGAGGAATGTACACATTATGAATATGGGAATATTAGAAATCATCAAAATTGGAGGGCATAACCATCAACACTCTAGGCATCAGGGAGATAAAATGGACTGGCAAGGGTGATTTTCAATTAGATAATTATATAAACTACTATGCTGTGAATGACAACTTAAAGAAAAATGGGGTTTCATTCATCATCAAAAAAGATGTCTTAAGATCTGTCCTGAAGTACAATGTTGTCAGTGGTAGAATAATATCCATATGCCTAGAAGAAAAGTCAGTTAATGTGACTATTATTCAAATTTACACACCCAACACCGAGGGCAAAAATGAAGATAAGGACTATTTATACCAGTTTGTCCAATCTGAAATAGAATGAATATGCAATCAAAATGTACTGACAGTTCTTGCTGACTGAAATAAAAAATTTGGAAACAAAGGAGAAGCTTTAGTAGCTGGAAAACATGGCCTTGGTGACAGAAACAATGCTGGAGATCACATGATAGAATTTTGTCAAGCCAATGACCTTTTCATTGCAAATACATTTTTTACCAATATAAACAGCAAATATACACATATACTTCACCAGATGGAACACACAGAAACCAAACTGACTACATTTGTTGAAAGAGACAATGGAAAAGCCCAATATCAAATGCCAGTACAAGACCAGGTGCTGATTGTGTATCAGATCACCAACTGCTCATATGCAGGTTCAAACTGAAACTGAAGAAAATTAGAAGTGCATGATAACCAAGTTATGACTTTACATATATTCCACCTGAATTGTGAAAACACCTCAAGAACAAACTTCATGTGGTATACACTAGTGATGGAATACTAGACTATTTCTGACATGACATCAAAGACATCATTCATGAGGAAAGCAAAAGGTTATTAAAAAGACAGGTGAAAAATAAAAGAACAAATTACATGTCAAAAGAAACTCTGAAACTTTCCCTTGAATGTTGAGCAGCTAATGTAACAGAAGACCTGATGAACTTCAGGATCTAAACAGATACTTCCAAAGGCAGCTCAAGAAGACAAAATCAAATATTATAATGACATGTGCAAAGAGATGGAGATAGAAAACCAAAAGGGAAGAACACTGTTTTTCTTGAGCTCAAAGAATTCAAGAAAAAAAATTAAATCTCATGGTGATAGTGAAAGATTATACAGGGAAAATATTAAATGATATAGGAAACATCAAAAGAACATGGAAAGAATACACAAAGTCAGTACCAAAAAAAGAATCGGTGGATGACCAGCTATTTCAAGAAGCTGCATATGACCAGGAACCAATGAGACTGAAGAAAGAAGTGGAAGCTGCCTTGAAAGAACCAGCAAAACACAAGGTTCCAGGAACTGGTGGAATAACAATTGAGATGTTTCAACAAACAGAAGCAGCATTGGAGGTGCTAATTTGTTTATGACAAAATATTTGGAAAACAGCTACCTGGCCAACTGACCAGAAGAGATCCATATCTGAGCCTATTCTCAAGAAAGGGGATCCAACTGAATGTGCAAATTATCAAACAATACCAATAATATCACATGCAAGTAGAATTTTGCTAAATATCAAGCAAAAGCAACTATTGCGGTATATAGGTAACTGTAAGAAAATCAAGCTGGATTCAGAAGTGAGACTGGAACCAGTGACATCATTGCAGAGAATACCAGAAAGTTATCCATGTTTATTGAGTATGCAAAGGCATTTGACTGTGTGGATGACAACAAATTATGGGTTACATTCCAAACAATGGGAATACCACATCACTTAATTGTACTCATGAGGAATCTGTACTTGGACCAGGTTGTAGTCATTTAAACAAATCAAGGAAACTTTGCCTGGTTAAAAGTCAAGAAGTGTGTGCATCAGGGATGTATCCTTTCACAATACCTCTTCAATCTCTATGCTAAGCAAATAACCCAAGAAGCTGGACTTTATGAAGAGGAATACCATATCAGGATTGGAGGAAGACTCATTGATAACCTGCCTTATGCAAATGATACAAATTTGCTTGCTGACAGTAAACAGGATTTGAAACATTTATTGACGAAGATCAAAGAACACAGCCTTCATTATGAATTGAGCCTCAACAGCAAGAAAGCAAAAATCTTTACAACTGGATCAGTACACAGATTCATGATAAATGGAGTAAAGATTGTGGTTGTCCAATATTTTGCTTTATTTGGTTCTACAATCAACACCCATGGAGACAACACTCAATAAATCAAGAGGTGCAATGCATTGGGAAAAGTTGTTGCAAAAGACCTCTTTAAAGTGTTGAAAAGTAAAGATGTCACATTGAATATGAAAGTGCACCTAACTCATGGTATTTTCAGTCCCATCATATTGTTGTGAAAGCTGGATGCTGAATAAGGGAGACAGAAGAATTGATGCTTTTGAATTATAGTGATGTAGAGGAATATTGAATATACCATGGTCTGCCAAAAGAACCATCAGATCTCTCCTAGAAGAAGTGCAATCATAGTACTCCTGGAAGTACAGATGACTAGACTGCATCTTACATATTTTGGATATGTTTGCAGGAGAGACCAGTCCATGGAGAAGGGCATCAGGTTTGGGAGAGTGGCAGGTCAATGAATAAAAGGAAAACTCTCAACTAGTTGAATTGACGCAGTGGCTATGCAGGCACACAGTCAGTGTTTCTTTCTGGTCCACATAGGGTGGGTATGATTTGGACCCAATAAGTTTCCTAATTTGGATGGTTGTGGTGTTTTAATTCATTTTCTGCCTTTTAGTACTCATCATCTCTAGTTATCAGGATACTTATGTGCCAGCTACAATTCAAAGTACTTTTCCTAGCTCTTCCTTCTAGAACCAAAAGAGGCTGAGGAAGGATGATTGCAAGCAAGTTCAAGGCCAATTTCAGCCTGCTCAATTTAGCAAGACTTGTCTCAAAACAAAAACATATAAAAGGGACTAAAAGTGCATCTTAGTAGTAGCGCACTTAAAGTATGCATGAGGTTCTGGGTTCATCCTCCAATACTGCAAAAATAAAATTAAAGTAAAAAGAATCTTCACAACAATAATATGAAATATGTACCATCTGTGCAGAATAAAGACCACTTAATGGCTGATTTCAGGATATGAAACTTGTGAATATGTCATTACACATCAAGAGGGAATTAGAGTTACAGGTGGAATCAAGGCTGCTGATTGTCTTTATTTTATTTTATTTTATTTTATTTTATTTTATTTTGTACTGGAAGGTTGATCCCAGGTCCTTGTGCATGCTAGACAGATACTGTACCACTAAGCTGCACCCCAGATTCTTTTTTTTTTTTTTATCTTTACTAGGATTCTTAAAAGTGGAAAAGGAGGACAGGAAGAGGTTGGAATGACTAATTATGAGAAACACACGACCAGTCATAGATAATTTTGAAGGTAGGAGAGAACCATGAACCAAAGAATATGGGAAGCCTCTAAAAGCTAGAAATGTTAGAACAGAATTCACCCCCTAGATCTTCCAGAATCGACCCAGCCCTACCAACATCTAGATTTTAGCCCAGGGAGGTCTACATCACACTTCTGCCTCCTGAGCACATGCTTTGCTTTACATTCATTTCCGACTATTTTGTTTATGTGTTTATTTGTTTGGGTGTTTGTTTCTGTTTTTTGGTTTTGTTTGAGAAAGGATCTCACTATGTAGTCCAGGCTGGCCTGGAACTTACCAAGTATCAAGCCTGGACTAGAATTCAAGATTCTCCTTTATCAGGCTGAAATTGAGAATCCAAGCTGATAATACAAGCATGAGCCACCACATTCAGCTTGCTCCTTGTATTTCCACTGGTCAGAGATGACATAGAACATTGCTTAAAAATGTTAGCTCAATAAACATTTTCCAAGAAATGATCACTTTAGGCAAATGATAGCCTCTTCTGTGAAGGGTCTGAAATGAATACTTAACTGATATCTCGGAAAAGTAACTAGATAGAATGAACAAACCCATAGCTTATAAAAAGTAACTTAACAGTAGCATCAGCCAAGCAGCTTCTTGGACATTGTGCATTCACGATCTGTCATGCATTTTGCAAATGATGCCCCAAGAAGTGGTTGCATTTATCATTCTAAAACATGAAAACTACATGTCAAAGCTACTGTCAAGAGACCACATAAGTCTTGAAGACATTTATTTGCCAATGTGCTATACAGTATTGCCTTTATGATGCACTGCTGGAAATCTTTTTAAAGACAGGAAATACGGGATCTCAGTACGACTTTTAATGCTTGCAAGAAAACATCAACTTACACCTAACTTTGTTGTGGACCAAGCAATTAGTTGAGGTTGTTAATTATTTAAGAAGCTCATTACACTTGCCCACATAGTACTCTATTTCCCAGGTTAAATGAAAGGCATATATTACTTAAACCTGGCCCTCACATTGCAGGTTTAGATTTGTGCAGTCTCCCTGTACCCTACACAATAGTAGTATGTTTATGGCCCTTGTTTCTTCATTGCATATTCTCTAGTTTTCAGCACTGTTCTCACCTCTGCCAGGCCTGGAAGTAAAAAGGCAGTTTTTACTACAAAGAAGCCACCAATCCAATATTCTCTGCATAATTTATATGTGCAGCAGTGGGAAATTACCAGCATAATTCCATTGTGTCATTTACGCAGTTATATTCAATTGCTTTTCCCTCAAGGCAGCACCATTTTTATTTTCAAACATTGCTTTTCTGCCTCTCTTTCATTTTCCTCCTTATTATTGGGCTATGTCCCCATATCCAGGAGGTCAATGGGAAAGCCTTTCTAAGCTGCTCTCTATGTTCCCTCTCTTCATTTGTTGTAACATTACAGGCTAGCAAGGAACACAAAAGAAAACATGCTGCTTTTACCTTCGATCTCAGTTTTTCATGAAGAACCACAAAATACACAAGCTCTAAATTTCATCATTTTTTATTCTTACACATCATCGATAACTTCAACATTAGATATTGATTTTAAAATTAAAATTATGAGGTCATGATTAAATTTAAAATCTAATCTGGTCTACATGGAACTGATTAGTGTCCCTGCCTATTAAAGCCTCCCAATCTAAATGTTCTGTTCTGTGATCATTCTGATACTTCAGACCTTGCTAGCTCTCCTCCCTCTGCTTTCCCATTGTCCTCAGGTACTTTTACTCTGGTTGCACAGACAATTGCACTTAGGCAATTTTTTTTTTTGAGAAGGTTCCACTCTGGTTCATATACATGAAATTATATTAATTCTTCCTATAGCTCCACTGGCTGGGATTTAGCTTTGTTGGTAGAGCGCTGCGCTGCAATCTCTACAGTCCCGAGTTCAATTCCCAGTACCGCAAAAATGGGAGAAGGGCCTGGCAATCCACTCCCAAGGCAATCCCGTAACAGTCAGCCATTGAAAACCCTATGAGTCTACCAAATCAACGGCACCTAACAACAACAACATAGCTTCACTGGGCTTTATTCTATCCAATTCTCCTTTTCTGTTAATTATTGGGTTGGTTAATTACATTTTTGCAAAATAACATATTTTCAGTAACAATTATTACAAGATAACATGTTCGTTTTGATTTTTTTTTTTTTTTTTTGGCGGTACTGGGGAGTTGAACCCAGGTCCTCATACTTGCATGTTTTGCAAGTGCTATACCACTGAGCTACACCCCTTGGCCATTTTCTTACTTTTCTGAGACAGGGTCTGGCTAAATTATGCAGACTGCCTCTGGTCTCGAACTTACGATCCTCCTGCTTCTGCCTCCCAATGTTTTGATATTTAAGATGCAGTTCTATTGATTTAGTTAGTAAAACTACTTCAAACAATGCTCAAAGTCATTTCCTGGTGCCATGGCAGACTGATGCCCTGAGCCCACATCCTGTTGAAAATGAAGGGATGGGCAGGTTTTGGCTTTAAGGAAATTTCTCCCCCTCTTCCCTTGGGCAGTAATTCCTCCAGGTTGGAGACTGTATGTCAAGATGGAGGTGGCAGAGGTGTGCTTACTTGACCACTGCAACTGGCTGGGTTCTGGCAAAATCAATCTCATATTGGTAATTTCTGCTGATAAGTAGGTCTCCAGAAGTTGTGGATTCACGGAAATGCTTCCAGTGCAGGCACACAGGGATCTCTGCTTAGAAAGGCCATGCATTTGAATGAATGTCCTGCTGTCACTCTCTTGAAATTTTTAATATTTGAACAAAAGATGTACATTTTCATTTTGTACCATACCCCATGAGTTACAGAGCTGGTCTTGGTTTCTGGGTAGACGGTGATCTTCCTTTCCTCTAAACTGTATTCAACTGCATTGTACACCACACTTTATTAAGGATCCCCTCAGAAAATAAATCCTCTTTCTTTGCCTACTTCAGCCATAACACCCCATCACCCATTCTGGGTTGGGCATTCCTTCCCTTGGCCTAGGTAGCCACAAGGTTACTGTCCATAGAAATGCATTTAACATTAGTTCTTGAAGCTGATCTGATCATTTTCTATGACTTAAAGGATCATTAGGAACTAGAGTTAATGCAAGTCACTCCCATTCTCTTTCCAGACATGATATAATGCAATTCCTTCTTTAGTGTAAGAAAAAATAAACTTAAATAATATGGATAAGTATTTAAAAGTGAAAGACATAGCAATTTTACCAAATTATTTTAATTCCTTGATAGCTACATGCTAAAAAATCATGCCAGTGCTTTTTCAATCATAACAATTTTGTAATTTATCAAAAGACAATCTGTTTAAGTTCTTTGTTCCATTTAGTTGAAAATAAAGTATTAGAAACATTTTCTCTTGGAAATGGATGCTATCTATTCATTAGAGTCATCATCTTTTCTAACTTTTTCACTGGTATTTCAAATTGTCAGTACCCCAGAGGCATTTGGTATCCAAATCAACACACCCTTGTGAAATGCAGAGTAGGTAAAAGGTATGCTTTTCCTTTATAAATTTGACAAGGATATGATTATGAAAGAGATGAAGTGATATAACGATATTAACTTAGGAAAGGATACAGTTAGTAGAGTGTATTGCTAAATTAAATTGCCTTCCACTACGGAACACAAAAACAAGGTCCATCAATGGTAAAATATTTAAAAGATCCCATCAACTACGTGATTCCTCCAACATAAAATTAATATTTAGTGTGCTCCTAACAGATCAGGAGATAGGGATTTAGATATGAACAAGGTGGTGGTAGTGTTGTTAAGTGCCATCCAGTCAGTATCCTGCTCACAGCGACCCTACATACAACAGGGGAAACACTATTGTCAGTGCTTTTCTGCTGTTCATAGGGTTTTCAATGGTGGATTGATTTTTGTGAGTGGGTTGACGGGTCTGTCTCCCAATCCTATAGCACCTGGTGTTCCCAGGCTGTCTCCCATCCAAGTACTAACCAGGCCCAACCCTGCTTAGCTTCTGAGATCTGATGGGATGGGATGGCTCAGGGCATGAACACAATACGTTTCCTAAATTCTTAAAACTTTTAGTCTGATAGTAAATGTTGAATATTTAATCCTAACTTTCTATTTTTCCACGAAGTTCAAGAGTTGCATGTGGTCTGTGATCTCTGGCCACCTGAAACAATTCATGACACAAAAAGAAAACAGAAAGCAATCAGAGCAATAAAATCATATCAAGAGAAGAAACTTTTACATATTAGTTTCACTTTAAACATGATCATATCAAGTTTAGATTCACAAAAGAAGGTGATTTTTTTCAAGACCATCTAGTAAAATGGCCTCCATCTTTTAAGAAAAATTAAAAACTTGTCTGATATCCATTCTTACTCCATTTGGTAATGACACGCCAACTTTGCTTTGAGTATTAGCACTCTCACACAGGCTTAAATCTCATCAGAAATGCCAATCGAGGAAAACAGTGATCCTTAGCTGAGCTCTGATATATGACCCAAGCCAAGTTAAGCAACCTGTCCCTATAATTGATTATGTTTGGAAGTGACTTCTTTCAAGTTTTTCCAAGAAAACTTTATAGTTCTTTATACCCCAATGTTATGACCATAACATATTTACAATCCTTCCAATGAGAAGTACCTATCTCTCTACCCTTTGAATCTGGAGATTGACAGTAAGAACTGTTTTAACTGGAATGATGATATACAGCTTAAGAAGCTTAGCCATCAAGTAGCTTTGCAGCTTTCACTGTCACCTATTTGGAATGCTATTGTCATGCTAGAAAACCCTGATTATTAGCCTTGAGGATAAGAAAATACATGGAGAGAGGAAACTATCTGACTGTCCCCACCAATACATGTGAGTGAAAATATCTCCCCCCCGCCAAGTCTAACAATCAGTCAATTGTAGTCATTTTAGTGATTTCAATAAGAAAAATATTAGAAATACAAATAAAATCAATGATTCTAATACGCGGCAAACACATCCATTCCCAATTTGTTGGTTGTTTCCATTTCTCACTTTCAAATAAATGAAAGAAAATGCTAATCAAGTCATCATCAAAAAGATTATTAAATAACCATGCCTGATAGACCAGTGGTATGATTTTGGGTATGTAAGAAGCAAAGCGTTTAAAAATTCAAGTGCTGCCCAAATGACTGATCCAGAGAATCATTAGCAAATAAAATGGCTATTGTTTTATACTACAAAGTCTGGCATAATTTCCGTCATTTCCAAAATATTCTTTAATTATTCTTCAATTACTCTGTTAACTGCTCTACTCCAGCCTGAAACAACTTTTTTATGGCTGGTAGCCCAGAGTCATATTTTCTTGGTTATTACAAAATATCTCTGAGGTTCACCTAGATTAGAAAGCATTCCCTCTTAGGTTCCTCAACTCAAAACCTAGGGTTATTTTTTCAGATATTTTCGGTTGATTTCCAAAAACCTCACAAGTTTTGTAGAAATCAAATGCATATCACTGAAAGTACTTTAGAGACAAAGGGAGAAGTTGTTCAAAATTCTAAGAGGAATAAATTAAGCTAAGTCAGAGATGTGGTATGTTAGCCCTCCTGTCAACCAACAAACAGGACTCCTTTGCTTTCTCCAGAGCTGGCATTCCATGATATTTTTGGAGGTCTCATACAGAACAAATATGTATGAAAATTTGACGTCGAGAAGGGTTGAGAAATTAGAAATAATATACTCTCAAGGCATCTATGGGGCTGGGATTTAGCTCAGGTGGTAGAGCACCACTCTACAGTCTCTGGGGCCCAGGGTTTGATTCCTAGCCCACAAAAATGGGAGAAGAACGTGGCAATCCACTCTCAAGACAATCCCCAAACACAATCAGTCATTGAAAACACTATTAATGTCACTATGAGTTGGGCAGGACTTGATAGCACATAACAACAATAAAAACAAGGCATCTACAATACAACTCTTTGGTGATTTGGCGTTCTATCTCTATAACTTCAGGACAATTAAGCTTATACTACAGATGATCTTGTTATTTC
The DNA here is from genome assembly GCA_007922755.1 of Pedetes capensis. Classification (NCBI taxonomy): domain Eukaryota; kingdom Metazoa; phylum Chordata; class Mammalia; order Rodentia; family Pedetidae; genus Pedetes; species Pedetes capensis. The sequence continues at coordinate 44,823 of VMDO01006749.1, forward strand.
AAAGTGAGAAGCCAATAGATTATATACTCAGAAAGCACAGCACAGTTTAATCAGTATTGGTCTTCCAGGCAACATATTTCATGATAACATAGAACATGTTTCTCTCGTGGAACATTTTATCTCTAGTGCCCAGCAAATGGTGAACATACAAACACACATATTGACTAAATGAAGAACTAATCCATTAGCTAATCTAAACTAGCTGGCACACAGCTGGCCACACAATAAATTCAGTATTTGATTTTTGCTTAAAATAAATAAGAGGAAAAAAGAATGGTAATTAATGAGCGAGTCAATAATGTGGGCAAAAATAGTATTGCATAAAGGTGTGTATCATCCTCTTCCACAAAGAACAGGACCTCATTCTAAACAGGCTGGTTAGAATATTTGACATAGGTCCGCATGCACATTTTCTGAACAGTTATTCCTTATATTAGTGCAAAATAGCCTTTATAAACATTATTAAGCATATTTCATAGAGAAACCTGTGGAAAAATCTTGAAAGAACTGACAGTCTACATTCCTGGTCAACCACACTAAGTATCTGTACTCCTTTTCTTCAACTGGAGTTACCACCAAGTTTATATTAGGGTTTTCCCAATTTCTTCCTATTTCTACTGATGGACTAAAGAGTGAACAAAACATCTTGTATATTTGCACGTGACATGCAAGTTGGTTAGGTTATTTAAATTATCGAAACCTGGCATTTTAAGATAAAGTGACTTATCTAAAGAGATTATAGGACCCTAAGAGTAACTCACACTTCTAAGATAAAGACCAGTGCTTTTATTAGTAAGTTTCAGGATTTCAGACCTTACTCTTTAAAATTGTTTGCTAAACACAAAACATAATTAAAATCCATAATGCAAATGTTGATTGCTCATATCTATATCTCTTATTTTTCAACTATGCTTTGTCCCTAAACTTCATAAACTACATTACAATCTTTTCCTCAGTGAAATATTGCCCTATAAATATTTCCATTTGACAAAAAACATGTTGTTTTCATTGCTGTTAGGTGCCATCAAGTCGGGTCTGAATCACAGTGACCCAATGAACAGAAAGAAACACTCCCAGATTCTTTGCTAGGCACACAATCTCACTTATGATAAGCCTATTGTTACAGACACTGTGTCAATCCATCTAGTTGAAGATCTTTCTGTTTTTCATTGACTTGCCACTTTCCCAAATATGATGTCATTCTATAGAGATGTCCCTCCTGACAATATGTCAAAAATGCGTAAGACACAGTCTAGACATCCTTGCTTATGAGGAGCACTTCTTCTAGGACAGCTCTGTTGCTTCTTTTGGCAGTCCATGTTGTATTCAATATATGTCTCCAGCACCATAATTCAAAAGCATCAATTCTTTTCCCATCTCCCTTATTCAGTGTCTAGTTCTCATAACTATATGATGTGTCTGAAAATATCATGGCATGAGTCAGGCTCACCTTTGTCTTCACTGTGACATCTTTACTTTTTAACATTTTAAGCAGATCTTTTGCAACAATTTTTCTCAATGCAATGTGTCTATTGATTTCTTGATTGGTAATTCCATGAGTGTTGATTGTAGAACCAGGTAAAGCAAAATCTTGGACAACCTCAATATTTTCTCTACTTATGATGAATTTATGTTCTGACCCAGTGGTAAGAATTTTTTTCATTGATGTTGAAGAGCAATTGATACTGAAGGCTGTGTTCTTTTATCTTTATCAGGAAATGTTTCAAATCTTCACTTCCAGCAAGCAGAGTTGTGTCATGTGTATGATGCAGGTTGTTAATGAGCCTTCCTCCAATCAAGATGCTGGATTCTTCTTCATAAATTCCAACTGTATGGATTATTGCCTCAGCAGACAGATTGATGAGGTACAGTGAAAGAATACTCTCCTCATGTGCACCTTTTTTGAATTTAAACCAGGTAGTGTTTCCTTGTTTTGTTCAAACAACTACCTCCTGATCCATGCACAGATTCCTCATGAGTACAATTAAGTATTCTGATATTCCCATTTTTACAGAGTTATCCATAATTTGTTATGATCCATATAGTCAAATGCTTTTGCATAATCAACAAAACATAGCCATCTTTTTGGTATTCTATGCTTTTGGCTAATATCCATCTGGCATCAGCAATGATGTTCCTGGTCCCACACCCACTTCAGAACCTGGTTTGATTTTCTGACACTTCCCTCTCTATATACTGCTGAGGTTGCTTTTGAATGATCTTTAGCAAAAGTTTGTTTTCATGTGACATTAGTATTATCATACAACAATTTCCACTTTCAGTTGGATTCCCTTTCCTGGGAATAGGCACAAATATGGATCTCTTCTAGTCAGTTGGCCAGGTAGCAGTTTTCCAAATTTCTTGCCATAAAACACATTACCACATCCACTACTGCACTTGTTTGTTTAAACATCTGTATTGGTATTTCATCAATTCTTAGAGTCTTGTGTTTCACCAATTTCTTCAAGACAGTTTCTACTTCTTCCTTCAGTCTCATTGGTTCCTCGTCATATGCCACTTCTTGAAATGGTTGGTCATCCACCAGTTGGTTTTGGTATAATGACTCTGTGTATTCCTTCCACTTCTTTTGATGTTTCCTGCATTGTTTAATATTTTACCTCTGGAATCCTTCACTATTTCCACTTAGTTTGCATTTTTTTAATTCTTTAAACTTGAGAAAAACAGAGCATGTTCTTCCATTCTGGTTGTCTGTCTCCTGCTCTTTGCACATGTCATTATCATATTTGATTTTGTCTTCTTGAGCTGCACTTAGAAATCTATTTAGTTCTTGAAATTTATGCCTTTTACTTTAGCTGCTCATCATTCAAGGACAAGTTTTAGAGTATCTTTTGACATATAATTTGGTGTTTTCTTTGATTCTTGCCTTTTTAATAACCTTTATCTTCCTCACAAATGATGTCTTTGATGTCATGCCACAACTCCTGTGGTCTTCGATCATTAGTGTTTAATGCATCAAACCTGTTCTTGAGGTGGTCTCTGAACTCAGGTGGGATATATTCAAGGTCATAACTTGCCTCTTTAGTTTCAGTTTGAACCTTCATATGAGCAGTTGATGGTCTGATCCACAATCAATACCTCGTCTTGTTCTGACATTTGATATTGAACTTTTCCATCATTTCTTTCCACAAATGCTGTCAATTTGCTTCCAGTATGTTCCACCTCGTGAATTCAATGTGTATAGTTACCATTTATATTGGTGAAAAAATGTACTTGCAATGGAAGGCCATTGGTCTGACAAAATTATATCATGCAATTTCCAGTAATAATTTTGTCACCAAGTCCACATTTTCTAATGACTATGTCTTCTTCCTTGTTTCCAAATTTTGCATTCCACTCACCAGAATTTATAGTATATCCTGATATAGTGCATATTAAACCTATTTCAGATTATGTAATCTGGTAAAAATATTCCTAATTTTCATTAGTGACTTTAGGGATTGGTGTGTAAATTTGAAGAATAGTAATGTTAACTGGCCTTCCTTGTAGGTATATAGATATTATTCTATCACTGACAGCATTATACTTCAGGACAGATCTTAAGGTTTCTTTTTAAATGTTGTATGCAACCCCATTTTTCTTTAAGATGCTGATAAAACCACATTTCCTGCATATGCTGTGATCTTAAATTTTCTAAATCATTATCTTTTTATATACATGTACTTCACATTTAGCCTTCATTGCATGATGTAAGTTTCAAGGCTTGAAAAGATTCTTTGCAAAGTACAATTTAAAATACAATTGATATTGCCGGGCACAGTGGCTCACACCTATAATCCCAGCAGCTTGGGAGGCAGAGGCAGGAGGATCGCAGGTTCGAGACCACAGGCAATCTGCGTAATTCAGTGAGACCGTGTCTCAAAAAGTAAAAAAAAAAAAAAAAAAAAAAAAAAAAAAAAAAAAAAAAAAATGGGCTGGGGGTGCAGCTCAGTGGTCCAGCACTTGCAGAGCATGCAAATGCAAGGCCCTGGGTTCAAACCCCAGTACCACACACACCAAAAAATATATATATACAATTGATATTACCCGAAAAGAATGTCCTTAGCTATGACACCATTAATACCTGCAATATTATTTTAGGTTTTTAATGAGTTACTGCCTCTGTGCTCTCAATTGTCATACTTAGTCTTTTTTCCTCTAATTGAGTCCCTAGTAACTAATGTGAAACACCACAGAGTCAAGGCAATATAAACATCTAAAATTTCTTACTTAAATAAAGGAGATGGTTTGGAGAGAGAAAAATCTGTCAAATGTTACTTTGTAATATCATTGAATATCCTCTAAATTTCAAATTCAACATGATCTGGAGTATAAGAAGAATATAAAAGAAAGTGATTGGGGCCATGGAATTTCCAATAGGAATGAAGACAGATATTTAGAATACTTAGAATAATCTAAATACATTCCCTATCCATATGTCTAGATATTTACATTTTTTAAAGTTTTAAAATATTTAAAAAGTGGTAGAAAATAAAATAAATAACTTTGAACAGACTCATGAGCTCCATCAAGTCAGCATTTTATAAAATTTTCTTCAGATTTTTAAATCATTAAAGATTACAAGTGAAATTTAAATCTGTGGGTAACCCTCTCTGATCTCATGCTATTTCCTCCCTTTCCATGTCCCTAAAATTTTATAAAAACAATTTCTTTAAATTTGTTCTGTTCCTATTGTTTAAAGTATCATTACCAAGTTACTCTTTAGTGTAAATATAATAATTTATACTAAAAAGGTAGCATCTGAGATGTCCTCAGTAAAATATCTAGATTTAGGATTATTTTCCTGGTGATTGTAAAACACTGTTTATTGTTTTAACTTGCATTTCTCCATTACTAGAAAAGGTTAGCACAGATACATAAAATATATTATTCCCTATTCAGTTTTCTTCTGAGAGTCGTTTGTGACCACTTTGCCATGTACTTTTGGTGTGATGAGACATTTAGGTTTCTGTTTTAGTAATTGACTTTATACATTTTGAAAAATTGAGATTAAAGAGAGTTTACACATAGCTCCCTTATGGTAATATATGTAGAAAATATGTGCTCCTTATTTGGTTTGATTAGTTGACTATCATATCACTGTTCATAGTGTTCTCAGTTTAACAGAAAAAATTAATATTAATTTAATCAATTCATCAAAAATTCTTTTTCCTTTCCATAGTTTGTTTAATATATATTAGGGCTTATTAACAAATTATCTTAAATTTTAACCATTGGATTTTCACATGTTGATTCTTAATGCACCTGATTCACTGTAATTCGTTAGGTATTCCATTTTTTCCAATGATATTTGTGTTTCTCTTACATGTCAAGTTTCCATAGAGGTGGGTATGTCATTTATCATTTTCTGGCCTCTCTTCATGGCACCTAACAACAACAAAACAACTGATCCATTTGGATAGTCTATATGAGTCTCTGTGTCTCTATATGAAAACCAAATTTTCTCAATTAGGTTTTCTTCCTTTCTTTTTCTTTTTTCTCCCTTTTCTGTGCTTATGATTGAGCCCAGGGTCTTGCACATACTAAACACTGCTTTAACACTGAATTATACTCCTAGCCCAAGATGTACTTTTTAATGAGTCTTAATAGATCCCCTGACCTTATTTTTCTTCAATTATCTTTTTCATTTAGTAGCTTTTCCTTTGTTTATATGTAAGGAATTTAGAATCAGCTTTTGAAATATGTAAAAGGAGTTAATTATGCATTTTCAATGTTATCATAGTTAATGAAAATGGCAAAGTGGTCATGAAGAATTCTCAGAAGAAGAAAACAGAACAAGAAATAACAGAGTGAATTACTCAAGTTTTCAATCAATGTTTATTGAAAACTTACTCAATTTATAAGTTAGTTTTAGAAATTTGATATCTTTACAGTATTACCTTTTTATCCATCAACATAATTTATCACATATCTTATTTAAGTCTTCTTTAATATCTTAAAAAAGAGTTTTGCAATTTTGTAATAGAGTTTATACATCCATTGCTACATATGTTCCTGAGAATAATCTAGAATTCTCATTACTTTTGGTGTTTTTGTCTTACTGTCATATATGTACTAAGCATTTTATTATTTTCTGTCAATCTTAAATAATCATATCATCTGCACATAAAGAAAATGTCACTCTTTCTCTTTTTAATTCATATAGCACCATTCATTTTTCTTACCTTATTTTGCTGGCTAAAGAGCTCCAGGGGCTGGGATTTAGCTCAGTTGGTAGAGTGCTGCACTGCAGTCTCTGAGGTCCCGAGTTCAATTTCCAGCACCGCAAAAATGGGAGAAGGGCCTGGCAATCCACTCCCAAGGCAATCCCGAAACAGCCATTGAAAACCCTGTGAAGGTCGCTATGAGTCGGATACCGACTCAACGGCACCTAAGAGAAGAGAAAGAGCTCCAGAAAAATGCAGAACATCATATCAGCCATCACTCTTAACTTTTTCCTGAATTTAATGTTTCTAATGTTACTCCATGACTTTGATGTGTCCCCAGCTTTTCTAAAAATAGGTACTCATTGGAGTATGGAAAATTCTTTTTTCTGAGTTTTTTTCAGATCTGTTAATATTTTTGAAACTTGTTACATCTACATATGTATCTGAAAGTTGTATTAAATGAGCTATGATAATACCTGCTCCATCATGATTTTATCTATGAAAATAGCAGTCTTTTGAATTATAATTATTACTGTTTATATAAGAGAGATGTCTTTCTAGTTATCATTACCTACAACAATGATGACAATGTTGCTAACTGACCTAAAAGCTTAATACTAAAGATGTAAATAAATATCTTTGGCGTTACTAATTGCAATTTTGTTACTTTCAGTGCTGTCAGTGAAATTTTGTGATATATTTTGCTCCCAAGTATATTCCTTTGCTTACATGGAAGATTAATGATTCAATAAGCAAATTTTTTCAGCTTAGAATTCCTGTCTAAATTAGCAATTATTGAAGCAATAATGATTTAAAATTTAATCTATTAAGTAAAAATTGTATGTATCTCAGAATTCACCAAAAGAACTTAGAATTAACAAAAAAGCATCATCTAATAACTGTAATTTATTACACAAGAAACTCAGAATATAATAATTGGCTTCATAAAAAAAAACTAGTGAAAACAACACCCTAGGAGGCTTTCATTATAGAATTATCCTTTATGTTCTTATAAACAACATTGGCAGGGAAGGAGTCTCTAACCTCAATCAAACTAAGATGTTAATTTATGTTTTATTAATGAAAGGGGAAATATGATTCCATGGATTAATAAAGGACTTTAACATTTCAGGTTAATATCATTCTGCAGTATTTCTTTTAGGAAACTCTCTGCAGACTGCCAAAAAGATCGCATTTGAGTAAACTGAGTATGTGAATGCCCTACAGAGCTGTTACAGAGAATGGGGTAATTTCCCTTTGCCCTTTTCCAGTACTTTTTTTTATTATAGCTTTATGGAATGTTATAATATTCCTAAAGACAGAGAAAGATGCTCTGCATAGCTTGAATTACTGAGCACGTAAAGATTTAAAGGTTAGCCTTGAGGGGCATTATTACACTCAGGTCAGTAATACCTACTAACCTTTCCTACATCTATTAGAAATAACTAAAAGTTCTATAATACTGAATTTTACTTTGACTAAAAGTTTCTAGAAAGTCTTGGAGCTTGGGAAAGAGTTCCCAGGAGGATTTTATATAAGGAGACCAAGAACATATGGGAAGCCAGCAGTTTCCCCACAATGTCTCTGGCTTTAATTTAGAAAAAAAGGTGCTGATGGTGCTCTTTCCTCTCAATGAAATTTTCCAGAATAACTCAGCTGCCAAACTGGTTCCTGTCGCCTTCTAAAGTGGTCCATTTTGAAACAGGCTGTTGATAAAATTGCTCATTTTATGGCTTTTTTGAAAGATAGGTTTAATAAAAAGGAATGTTATTCTGCCTCCGATGAGCAGCTTTCTCTTCTGTTCCAAAAACGCAGCAAACCACTCATATTGCATTTAAGGACAATACGACTTACCCTAATAATTATGAAGTGATGTCAGCCCGAACATAAGCTCTTAATACTACACCAAAGAGAGGCGCCTGAATGTATCAAAAGCAGCAGCACTGACCAGGGTGGGGGATTTAAAGGCTCTGTCTCTGCTTCTATTGGTCACCATTGCTGGGCCATTTAGGGCCTTCATGTCCTCACTGGTGTAGTTTGGTTTCTGACAATCTGGTCTGGTCCTCAGGCCTCAATGGCTGTTTCTGCTGCACATGAGCCCCACAAAGTTAAACAAGGGTCCTACATAGCTGGACAAGAATTGCTTGACTTCCAAATACAACTCGCAGGAAGAGGGCAATCTCTACAGTTAAGTGGAGGAACTCACAGGCCTCACCATAGGTCTTGCCTTCCAGCGGGAGGTAAAGGATCAATGTACTAAGCTGAATAAAAAATTGCCTCCTACCTCAGTTCTCAAGCTCAAACACTCATGCAGAACTTGCACCCAATAGAAAGCTTCTCCCACATCATCAAGTATGTGGTCAGGTATAGCATGAACACTGTGGATCTGTTTGCACCCAGTGACCTGTTTGAAACCTGGAACATGGGACAGATGCAGGTATCTCTTCTCACAGAAGAAAAGAAGACAAAAAAAAAAAAAATCCCAGACCTACTGAGCAGCATAGACATCATCATCAAACTCTCAGAGAAGTAGAAGCAGAACTTCAATGACTCCTTCATGAAGATGAGCCAGAGCAGTCATGCTGCAGATGGTCACCGATACATGTGCCAGTCAGTTGAACATGATGGCAAAAGGCATGACAAGCCATCTCTATGACCACATGAATCATGTCCTACCATCCATTGACCACTCCACCCTCAACTTCCAGGTAGACATAAGCAAGTACATTAGCCATGTAGGCAAGGTGGCTCTGGGAACCTAGTGAAGCATCAGTGACTTCAAACTAGGGACTGACAAGTGTGACAGTTCCTCCATGTCCCTGCAGACAGGCTACATTCCAGGAACCAACCAGGAGATCCAGGTCTGAGCCACCAAGCTGAGGGTAAAAGAGAAAGGCCACATCCAGGTGGATGTGGGGTGGGCATCCTTTCCAGGGCACATCACATCCAAGCAGCAAATTTCCCAGTGAACTGTGGGCTGAGCTACATTGGAGAGATATCTGCTCAGGGAGGATATTTGACCCCAAGCTCCTTCCAGTTTTCTCTTCTTTCCCCACCAGTTAGTGGTTTCTGTACCTACAGAAGTTTTAGGTCATTTGAATATGAGAAAAAAAAAGAAATATTTTCCCTAAGGGAATGAAATAGGGATGGCCAAAGAGCTGGTGCTGAAAATAGATTTCAAAATATTTTAGGTTTTGTGGTATGCAGACACCCAAATCTGACTACTCCCACAAGCCCAGAGGGGAAACTGAATTGCAGACAGGGCAAGAGAGCTCTGACTGGTTGAGGCAAAGTCAGACACCTCCTTCTACCATCTCCTTTTTTGGCCCTTCCGTAGGTACTACACTTGGACCCTCACCCAAGGTCTCCTGGACCATGATACAATGTGAAATACCAAGTATGGTCCCAAAGCAATAAATTCCTCTCAGTGCTGTGGCATATGCCTGTAATCCCAGCTACTCAGGAGGCTGAGGCAAGAGGATTGCAGGTTTAAGGCCAGAGATAGCCTGTGCAATTTAGTAAGACTGTCTCAAATTTTAAAAAGATAAATTAATAATAAATAAATAAAAAGGGGCTGGGGTTGCAGCTTAGTGGTCGGACTCTTGCATGAATCCCTGGGTTCAATCTCCAGTACTGCAAAAATAAAAGCTGAGTGTGGTGGCCCACTCCTGGCCTGTAATTCCAGTACCCAGGAGGTGGACACAGGAGCATCCCTGCAAGTTCAAGGCCATACTGGTCAACATAGCAAGTTCCAAGCTAGCCAGGACTACATAGTAAGACCTAGTATCCAAAAAAAAAAAAAAAAAAAAAAAAAAAAAAAAAAAAAAAAAAAAAAAAAAAAAAAAACCAAAAAAATAATAGAATTCTCCATTTTTTTGAGGAAAAAAAGGTATGATTTCTGGACTAGAAGTAGTTTGGAAGTAATTTTTTTCTATAATGTAAGGGTTTTCCCACATGGATGCAGTAATTTTTCAGATTATATCTTCTCCTAATGTTAATATATGTGTGTATACATATATACACACACACACACATATATATATATATATATGTACACATACATATATATATATGACAGATCAGATCTGGGCTGCAAAGTGCTATTATATTTACTATCTGGCCATTCATAAGAAAGTTTTGAGACCTACTAGGAAATTACAGTTTACTTACATTCTAATTTATCCATTTATACCTTAATTTTATTTAGCTAACTTGCAATATTTAAGCTTTTTCCAATTAATAGATACAGTTTCCTATTTTCTGTTTTTTGTTTTGTTTTATTCCCCTTTTTGTATCCCTGGCTGAAAATATGTAGTAGATTATGCAAGTTTGCCTGCAGCCATACCACACTAACATCTGATCCTAACAGATCTTGGAAACTAAGCAGTGTTGGGCCTGGTTAGTACTTGGATGAGAGGCCAAGTAGGAACACCACATGCGGTATGCTTGGGAGAAGGACCTGGCAGAGCACTTCCAAAAAAACAATCACCCATTGAAAACTCTATTAACAGCAAAGAAGCACTGACATTGTGCCACGCATGGCTCAGTGTAAGGGAGTATTTCCTCTGTTATACATAGGGTTGCTATATGTCAAACCCAAACTCAATAGTAGCTAACAACAACAACAACATGCAAGTTTACTTTCCTTTATAGTTTTCACATTATGTCTCCATTAAGAAATATGTTTTGATTATGACTAATAAAATTATTTTGTCATATTCTCTTTTAAGGTTTTTATACTTTTGCCTTTTACACTTAAGCCCTTAATTCTCCTACAATTGATATTTGTTTTGGTATGAAGTAGAACTTGAGATTTATATATCTTTCTTTTGTCTCCATGGATGGTCAATTATTTGACACTTTTTATTTATCTTCAATGCCACTATTCTGTTAAATGAAGTTCCTATATTAACATAAATTAGTTTCTGGATTTTCTGTTTGAATAGTCTATGTGTGTATTATATATCAATACTAAAGTCTTTTAAATATTTTTTCTCTTAAATATAAAAGGATATAGTCATATTGTAACTTAATTTGGCATTAACTTTTAAATCTGAAGATATACCTATTATAAACACCAGCAATTCCATTCACTGAAATGTATCCTAGGAAACCTCTTGTGTCTGAATGTGTCCACATACATGTATATGTATATGTATATAATTAAATGAGTGTGTACATATGTACTATACACACAAACACACCCACAAACACACACACACACACACACACACACACACACTCACACACAGAGACAGGAAAAAAGTTTCAAAAGCATTGTTTGTTGCTACAAGAAATTAAAAACAGCTAAAATCCCATAGCAGAAAAACAATCTTAACCTAGTCATGTGGTAGACAATATAGTAAAAGTGAACCAATCAGAACTTCTTGCATCTCATAAAAATTATAATGAGCAAAGTCAGAAGAACATACACAGTACACTTCCACTTTTGTAAATGGTTAAAAACTGCAATACTAATGATTCATTTTGTAAAGATACATTCACAGGTGTTGAAAATAAAAATTAAAAGCAAGGAAATAATAAGCAAAAATTCAGAATTGTGGTCACTCTGAGGATGATAGAGGGCTATGGGTTCACAGAGAAACACAGGGGTTTCTGAGGGATTACTAACATTATATCAATGTAACCTTTACATATACTTTAATGCACTATAAATAAATAAATGAACAGTAAACTAATTATAGGTGGACAGATGAAAAGTCACTGACTCCAAATCCAATGTATTTGTCATTATGTTAGATTGATTTTATAGTATAACAAATTTTTGCACAGATTATTTCATAAGAATATCAAAATACCATTTCTTGATTATGTATCATGTACCATGCAGGATGGGAAGAGTTTTACAAATATCAACTCTAATCTGAACATTTGTAAGGCTGCTATTGCAACTTTAATAAATTTAGAACATGATCCAGATATCATAGCTAGTACATGGAATTTCCTGTCTTCTAAACATAAATTTATCTGGTTCTTAAAAAGTATCATTTCAAATGTGCAATGCTGGTGAATTATGACACACAAGTTCCAGATTTGAATAATACTGTAATCCTTAATTTGAAATACCAATGAAACCATCTTCATGCACTGCAGAAAATTTTGAAAAAATTGCACTGAAATTGGAGTGCAAACTTGGCTGTATGTGTTCTGTTCTGGTCTCAATACTTGTTCTTTGTAAAGAAGTTCTTAATTATCTCTACTAGCTCAGGTGAAAAACTATAAACAATCTGAAATAATTAATGTTTTGTCATGAATATCATATTGATTTGTAGTCATGTCAGCTTTTCAATGAATTCTTTCTAGATATCAATCTATATCTTAATTTAAACATTGCTGAGTACATTTCTACATTCCCTTGGCCACTCATGGTGATCTAAACCATGAGATGAACTCAGAATGAAATAGAAAATTAATGAGGATCCAAGCCTGTCTTGGAGAAGTATAGTTACTCTTTTGAGCTCCAAAGGACATTCTTACAGGAATACAATCTATGAAAAAAAAAAAAAGAGGTAAAAAGAGAGAGTAGACCTGTCTTCTTGTGAATTCCTCTTTGTGTTAGGTAATCACATCTCTCCTTCTACTTGGTAACCTATCCTGACCAGCTATGTGGGTTGAGTATTATCACTTCATTTTCACACTTGTGAAAAAGATTCAGGTTAAGTCATTTTCCAATATACTTCATATGACAAGTGGTAGAGTCAGGGACCAAATAAACCTAGCACTTTTTAACTTATATTGTACCCTGACTTTAATTTTGAACCATGTAGACCGATAGTGGCAATGCAGCAACCACTAGGAACTTACAGCTAGTGGTTGCACATTTCAGGTGGTAGCACTTGAAATGGGACTAGATCATACTGCATTCTTATATATCAAATGCCCACCAGAGTGCAAAGGTTTAGTGAGAAAATAAATGTAAAATATATCATCAATGACATTTATATTGATTACAAGTCAAGGTGATAGTTTTAGAATTCATGTTAAAATTATGAAAATTAATTTCAAGAGATTCTTTTCACTTTTTAAATATATGACTACTAGAAAACATAAAATTATATATGTAACTTGTATTTCTCGGGGACAGTAATAATTAGACAGTTCCATGGAGGGCACAGAAAATTTAGTTTGGGGAGGAATTTGTGATCTTTCCTGGCCCTTAAGCTAAATTTTAAGCCAAGGTATATGTAACAAATGTGTATAATAACATATTCCTGACATGGCTGTCTTTAATGCTGAGGGCAAAGAATGTAAAGCACATTCCAGCAACTGAAACATAACAGGTACTGGGGGAAAGGTAATGGAAATAATATATATGAAACCTTAAATACTACAGTCTGAAATCTAATAGACTTCAAAAACTACACCTTTTCTACTTCTAAACCTGGTTCTATGCAAACAAGGTTAATAGTACATCCAGCATCAGGAGACGTCAAGAGGAAGAAAAAAGGTGAGGATATTAAGGATATAAATAAGTGAATTATTATTGTATATGTACACTCAAAATTGAAAACTGACACCTCCAGAGCCCAAAGCAAGAGACAGAGTGTACAACTTAGTAAGAACTTGTCTCAAAATAGTAAATAAAAAAGGGATTGCTGTGGGCAGCTCAGAGGTAGAGCACTTGTAAAGCATGCACAAGGCCCTAAGTTTAACTCACCAAAATTGAAAAAAGAAGTGAAAAACAACAATAAATCAAACTTTGTGTTCACTTCCAGTATGTCTTCATGGTTCAGAATAAAGTTTTAACCACTATTTGCCATAGATGACCTGTCCATAGGTAATCACTATTTACCACTTTCCTACAAGTCTTTTTTATTACCTCATTTTATGCAAGAACTGTTCAAAAGTTTAACTCTTTACAGTGAAATGCACAATTCCATGTTACATACCAATTCAGAGTACACCTAGGCAAAATTTCAGAAAAATCTTGGTTGTAAGAGTCAACTGGGCTATAGTAGTACCTGCAGATCAAGATTTGTTGCATAAGTTTAAATGCTCATTCTAAGAGGATAATTAAATACATAGTTTAGCAAACACCATTATAGTATATGAATTACAAACTTTATACGGAGGATTTTGATATTAATCTGCACTTATTTTCCCACCAAGAAGTTCAGGGCAACATTAAACTAAAGTAGCTGAGAAAATAGTTCTGATCTACTCTAGATCTTCTTTTGCAGTCTCTTGTTATTATCTTGCTGTGGAGAATTTCTGCTTCATATCCTTGCAATTAACTGTATGCTATCAGTACATTCAAAGGATAATCATTAAGGATAAGTCCTTATCAGTTAATGGATGCTATGGAAGCTTTGCTCCCCACTAATAAACTTCTGGCCATGTTCCCATCTGATTTTCTTATTATCCAAAAACACTGTAGGTTTCTCCAAGATCGTTTCTCTAAACCAATCACACTGGCTCTACATTCTTTCAGGTGAGGGGCCAACATGGAGTCCTACATGATCAGGGAGATATTTTAAACCAAATTTTGGCAAGTAAAGTCAGTTCTGGATCCAAAGTTGAGTTGAAAAGGACATGCCATGGCAGAAATGAGGACCTGTCCTACGCCATGAAATAGTTGCTCTGAAGCTGCTCAGAGACATCAACATTTAACTACTTTCTGCCCAGAATTGTGAATGTTACATTTGCAAACAAGTATTTTTTAAGAATGAATGATGATTACTTCCAATATCCATAATGATCTCTATATCCTTGAACTTCTCCACTCTTACTATGAGCGGGTCATCCTCCAAGGCCTTGATCACTTGTCTGTATACAAAAAGTGCAAAATAAGAGAGTGGAGGAGGAACTAGCATGAAGTCTGTTGCTTTACCTAAGCCAGCTTTTCCTCACTAAAAATGAATGAATTATATCTGTGTATTTTAATCGTATATAATTTAAACTATATATACATAATATTTATAAAAAAATGTATATCACCTAAAAAAAATGTTCATTCTTCCAAGAAACTTGCATGACAGCAAAAACCTCAGCTGTTCTTGTCTGCTTTCTTCTCTCTCAATGGGAAGCAAGAATAATTCTCTCTCGTTTGGCATGAATTCCCAAGACTAGTACCACAGTGCACTCTGCTTCCTGCCTATGGATACAAGGTTCCATTGCGAAGTGCCAAGAGTTTAATAATAGTTTGTCTCTTAAAAGAAGCAGATGGCCTTTGCCACTACTACTTCTATTATTGTCTGAGTTCCCCTCATTTTGGCCAGTTGTTTGCCTGACCAATTTGGCAGAAGCCCAGAGTCTGATTGACTTCATTGTCACCCCCTCATGACACTTTTTAGTGCCCATCTTTTTTCATGGTGTTTTTCATTGTCCGTATCCCCACACACACACACACAAAAAGTGCTTTAATGTGAGTTTAATTTTGAAAAACATATGTCTCATGGCTTTTTCTTTTCTATGCCTGCTTTCTCTGTCTCTGATGTGCAATTAAAATACTTACATGAAAGACAGGCCAGCACTAACCCTAGATCTGTGCTCATCCACCTTCTAATGTATTTTTATCTACATGAAATTCAAACAATCACATACACCATGTCATGCAATTCCTATGGTTTTTGTTTTTCATTTGAGAGTATATGGTGAAAAGGCATATTTTATTTCAATGTTTAAAGAATTTTCTTTTTGTGTGATTTTTAAAAACTATGCACATTCTAAAAATAGTGATATACATTTGCTTCAACTAAAATTCCTTGACTATCATAAAAATAGTCAAAATGCCAGTTAGTCTTCTTTCTGCTTCAACTCCTAGTTGTAAACTCTACCTGAATACTCAAAGTCATAATCTATAGCTTCTTTCCAGAGCTTAATATAAACAAAGCAGATCAGAATGGTCTATAATTTTCCACAAGGAAAATGCACTGTAGGAGACATAGCTCAGTCTCATTTAACTTTAGAAACATCAATAATACCCACTACCCAGCAAAAATTGATTCACAGGTTTGTGGACAAGCAGAAATTAAGTGGATCATCTCTTGCCCACATTTTTTCTATTTTTATCAGGAAAGGTTATGAAATGGCAGAATCAAGAAAAATGGGGAAAGATTTTGCAAAGAATATGAGTTGTACTGCCTGGGACCAAGTTAGGAAACAAAGTACTGAGAGAGCAATATTAAATGATTGCATGTACATTTCCTCATTGTTGTTAGGCACGATGGTGTTGGATCCTTCTCATAGCAACTGCATAGGGTTTTCAATGGCTGATCATTTCAGGATTGTTTCAAGGGTGGGCCACCAAGTCCTTCTCTCTTTTTTGTGGTGCTGGGGATTAAACCCAGGGCCTGAGAGCATGTACAGTAAGCACTCTACCAATTGAGCTAAACCTCAGCCACCTTACTTATGTGGTTTCTGTATTTATCATTGACCTGTTTCTGTACTGGATTATATATGTTTTAGAAAGATGGTCTTATGAAAAAATGCACAAAAAAATGGGCTGGGATTTGGCTCAGTTGGTACAGCACTGCACTGCAGTCTCTGAGGTCCCGAGTTCAATTCCCAGCACCATAAAAATGGCAGAAGGGCTTGGCAATCCACTCTCAAGGCAATCCTGAAGTAGTCAGCCATTAAAAACCCTATGAGGGTTGCTATGAGTCGGATACCAACTCGATGGCACCTAACAACAACAACACTCAGGGAAATTTGCAGGCTAGAAGTCAATATGCAATACATTAATCCCTATTCTTTATTAGGTTTCTCAAATTTCTCATATTTGAGCAGAATCTAAAAGTTTGCCTAGCCTGAGGTTGGTGTCTAGCAAATGTTTTCAGTACATTCTAAATGCCACAGAACAATGCCATTTAAAAGCTTTTCAAGTTGTATGTAACCCAGACAAAATAAAGAGACATGGATGAACACCTGAAAAATTAACAGTAACTATTTTCATGTTTATTAAATTATATATATACATATAATCATGATATTAATCATAATAGTATAAATAAATAAATTTGAATATTAATCATAATAGTATAAATAAATTTGAATATTATTCTTTTCGGTCCATGATCAAATTTTCCCTTCCCCATACCCTTCTTCATTTTGTCACCCTCAAGAAGCATATCATGGATTTTATGGATTTTTTTTCCAATTTATGTATGTGAAATTTACCACATATGTAAGTCGTTAGACCAATATCGTATAATATGGTATGAGTGTAGACTTGAATACATATAAATGATATGAACAAGGTAAAGTTTATGTGACTTGTTCTTTGCCTTCAAATGTTTTCAGTTTACATCCTTGCTAGAATATTTCAAGACAATTAATTCATTTCCCTGTTATGTAATGTTCCCTCAATTATCCATTGTCTTTCTAATTGAACATATGGTTATTTTGTTTTCTTCCCTTATAGACAGTACTACAATCAAACATACTGTCATGTGCCTTCTTGATTACATAATACTGGGGATTTCTAGGTTATATATCCTGCAATAAACTTGCAGGTTATATTGTGGTAACTTTCCATTGCTCTGAGAAACTATCCAAGGAAAGCAACTTAAAGAAGGAAAGATATATTTTGATTCAGAGTTTCTAAAGATTTGGTCCATGTTTACTTGGTCTCATGTGCTTAGACACACCATCATAGCCTCAGCAACATGTAACAGTGGCAAACTGCCCACTTCATGGCTGATCAGGAAGCAGAGAGCAGGAGAGGAAATGGCCAGTGATAATATACCTTCATAGGGAGAAGGACCTGGCAACCCCCTCCCAAAAATCAATCTGCCATTGAAAACCCTATGAACAGCAGAGAAGCACTGACAATAGTGTTCCCCCTGTTGTACAGAGGGTCGCTATGAGTCGGATACTGACTCGACGACACCTAACAACAACAACAACAACAATATACCTTCATGTACTCTTCCCCAGCGCCCTAATTCCTCTACCTCAGCCCCAATACCTAACATACACACAACTGCCCAAAACAGCACCACTAGCTAGGAGCCAAGCATTCAAAACATGAGTCAAAGCTGTGGGAGTGCATTTCATAATTAGTCTACAACATATGGTATATGTATTTTCCAAATTTTGCAATAGATGATTGACCAAACCTATATTCCCACACTTATTTTTCTACCAACAGTTAATATGGTCAGTCTTTCTAATTTTTGCCAATAGAGTGAGTCTAAAATGATATGTTATATCATTACTCATTATTTCTTTCTAATTTTTGTCAATAGAGTGGGTCTAAAATGATATGTTATATCATTACTCATTGTCTTTTTGACAGCGATATTAGTCAGTTTTCTTTTATTTCTTCTTTTATGTTTTTCTAACCTCTCTTTAATAAATATAAATTTATCTATTTTGAAAAATTAAACAATTTCATAAATGTTTTTCCTTTTTTATCCTCTCAGTTCAATTCATTAGTGTTTTCTTAAATATTTTATTTATTGCTATAAATACGATGCTAAATTGAGTTTTTAAAAAGATATAGTTACTCCAATCACAGAAGTTGTAGTCTACAAAGATAGACAGATATGTTCAGAAAAATATTATCATTGTTTGGTTTCTAGAAAATAAAAAATATGAGAGCACAGAAGTATCAGAGAATTGAGAGCATTTAACACTCAAAGAGGCATTGCTAGAGGTCTCTTCTGAAGATATGACAGATGAGCTCACATTAATTTTCCTGTGATGATTTACAGGTTTTAGTTTAAGATCTAGCTTAACAGAACTGGTAAAAATAGTAATACACAAACAGAAAAATGTGAAATAATGGCAGAATAATGGGAAGATAAATTAAACATTACTATTCTTTTTTTTCAGTACCAGAGGTTGAACTCAGGGCCTCACACATGCTAGACAATCGCTCTACCACTAAGTTGCACTTTCAGACCCTTTTTAAATTTTTCTGTTTTAAGACAGGGTCTCACCATATTGCACAGGCTGCCTCTGGCCTTGAGCTTGAGTTCCTCCCATCTCAGCCTCCCAAGTCTCTGGAATTATAGGCAAGTGCCACAGCACTCAGTGGGTATTAGGATTCTCTATAAAATAGGTGGTTAGAAAAACTTGGAACAGGCAATTTGAATCAGGATGTTCCCTACTTCAATATCTGGCAAATATCCACTATGTCAAATCCCTCGGGATAACATTTGGAGCTATGTTGTAGAAGCAGGTTAAAGTGAAAAAGGAAGCTGATTATGACAGCCTATTGCAAGTTTCCCGCATTTCAGATCTGGAAATCCCAATGGAGATGGTTGCATGCCTTCCTGGAAGTGATGGATGCCCATACCAGCACATCAAAGATGGACTAGTGTGCTTTCTGGCTCACTGGGCACCTTCAAGACATTGTTTCATTTATCCTTCTATGTTTTCAGTTAACATGGGAAAGGAGTTTCAAAACATTCAAGTTACTAAAAATCACCTGTATTATTTTGTTCTGTAGTACTAGAACAAAATATCTGAGGTTGGGAAATTTTGTTGAGAAAAAAGGTTTATTTAGTTCACACTTCTACAGGTTCAAGGGTCTACATCTATTGTCTGCCTTCTTGGTGTCAGAGTTCTGAGGTGGTTATAAGGCATCACATGGTGAGAGATAGGAAATGTGCACACGTGTGTCTCTTCCAGCTCCCCTCCCTCTTTATATAAGCCATCAGTATTGAGTCATGGGGCCCTACCCTGATAATATTATGTGATTCTATTCACATGTCAATGAAGTAACTATGAATAACATCAGTGGTTGTTGTTGTAAGATGCCCTTGCTTCAATTCTGACTCATAGCAACCTTACTTACAACAGAACAAAACATTACCCAACACTGTGCCATGCCTGGCATTGTCAGTACTTCTCTGCTATTCATAGGGTTTTTGATGCCTGATTGTTTTGGTAGTGGACTGTTGGGTCCTTCTCCCAAGCCTACAGCACCCAGTATTCCCAGGCAATATTCTATCCAAGGAATAACCAGGCCTGGCTCTGCTTAGCTTCTGATATCAGAGGGGATCAGATGATAGGGTTGTACAACTGGAGGCATTAATACCATAGTCAGATGAAATTTCTCCACTTTTTATACCTCATCTGGGTATTATGGGAGATACACTCAAATCACATTCAAACTATAGTAACACAGAATAAGGTAAATATATTGAAAAGAGAACTCAGGATTTTGAACTCTAAGCTCAGCCATCAAAGGAGTTTTTCCATTTTCCCTGTGGCATCTGATCCCAATAGATATTGCAAGCTAAGCAGGATTGGGCCTGGCTAGTCCTTGGATGGGAGACCAGCTAGGCATACCAGTTACCGTAGCCTTGGGAGAAGGAGCCAGCAACCAACTTCCAAAAAACAATCAGCCAATGAAAACCTTACAAATAGCAGAGAAGCACTAACAATACTGTTTCCTCTGTTGTGAGTAGGGTCTCTATGAGTTGGACACAAACTTGAAGTCACCTAACAATAACAACAACAGAATTTACTCTGAATATTTGCTCCTAAATTTTACATGATTGATAAAATTAGTAAGAAATACTGGAGTATTCAATCTATGGGAGTCATTTTGAGTAACATGAAGCTTATACAGCTTCAGCAATATACTTCTGAATATTGTTCTCTTCCTTAAATTTTGCGTTTTTCCTTGCAGCTTAAAATTTTTAATATATAACTAAAGCTTAGAATTGTAAGCACATTCAGTAAAGTTAATGACTGACTAAAAACATTTCAGCCAGTAAGGAAGTATAGTCAAATTAATAAAGCTAACTCTAGGGGAAATAATATCATTTTATCCTTATAATGAAAAGTGATTAAACAATGGAATTGGGCAAGAAAGTACATGCATGTATTCAAATGAAACTTTTTTGTGTCAGTATTGGAGAGTTGAACTCAGGATCTTGTGCATGTTAGGCAGGCACTCTATCTCTAAGTTACATTCCCACACCCTTTTTTATTTTTTTATTTTGAGTCAGGGTCATGCTATGTTGCAAAGGCTGCCTCTGGCCTGGAACACCAAATACTGCACCTTTAGCCTCCTGAATCCCTGGAAATACAGGCATGTGCCATGATGCTAGTCTTAAAATAAAAATTTTTTGAGCATTCAGAATATGCTACTAAGAGATAAATATTTTACATGACTAATATCACATTACCCCCACACATCTGTCAGTTTGCCACACTGTGGGGGATTCTGTGTTGCAATGAGGCTGAAAGCTATGTCACTGGTATCTCAGATACCAGCAGGGTTACCCTTAGTGGACAGGGTTCAGCTGAGCTTCCAGACTAAGACAGACTAGGAAGGAGGCACCAGCAAACCACTGCCAAACAACTAGCCATTGAAAACCCTATGAATAGCAGAGAAACACTGTCAGATATAGTGCCAGAAAATGAGCCACGAAGGTTGGAAGGCAATAAAAAGACTACTGGGCAAGAGTTGCCTCCTCAAAGTAGAGACTACCATGATAACAGAAATGGAGTAAACAGGGACCTCCATTTGCTGATATGGCATGACTCAAAATGAGGAGAAACAGCTGTAAACATCCAGTAATAATTGAAACATGGAATGTACGTAGTATGAATCTAGGAAAATTAGAAATCATTAAAAGAGTAATGGAGCACATAAACATTGACATTCTAGGCATCAATGAGCTAAAATGTACCAGCATGGGCCATTTTGAGTCAGATAATCATATGGTCTACTATGCTAGGAATGATAAACTAAAGAGAAATGGGGTTGCACTCATCATCAAAAAAGACATGACAAGATCTCTCCTGAAATACAATGTTGTCAGTGATAGAATAACATCCATATGCCTACAAGAAAGGCCAGTTAATATGATAATTATTCAAATTTATGCACCTACCACTAAGGCCACACATGAAGAAAGGGAAGATTTCTACCAGTTTCTGAAATGTGAAATAGATCAAATATGCAATCAGGATATACTGATAATCACTGGTGACTGGAATGCAAAGGTTGGAAATGAAGAAGAAGGCTAGTAGTTGGAAAATATGGTCGTGGTGACAGAAACAAAGCTGGAGATCACATGATAGAATTTTGTCACACTAATTTAGCTCAGTTGGTAGAGCACTGTGCTGCAGTTTCTGAGGTCCCGAGTTCAATTCCCAGCACCGCAAAAATTGGAGAAGGGCCTCGCAATCCATTCCCAAGGCAATCCCTAAAACCGTCAGCCACTGAAAACTCTACGAGGGTCACTATGAGTCGGATACCGACTCGACGGCACCTAACAACAACAACAATGAACTTTTCACTGCAAATACATTTTTTCAACATCATAAATAGAGACTATACATATGGACTTCACAAGGTGGAATCAAATACAGGAATCAAATTGATTATATATGTGGAAAGAGACAATGGAAAAGTTCTAAACCTAATGTCAAAACAAGACCAGGTGCTAACTGTGGATCAGATCATCAACTTCTCATATGCATGTTCAAACTGAAGCTAAAGAAAATTAGAACAAGTGGATGAGAGCCAAGGTATGACCTTGAGTATATCCCACCTGAGTTCAGAGACCACCTCAAAAATAGGTTAAATTCATTAGACACAAATAAGAGGAGGCCAGATGAGTTGTGACATGACATAAAAGATATCATACAAGAAGGAAAAGTTATTAAAAAGACAAGAATAAAAGACCAAACTACATGTCAAAAAAGATGTGGAGCTTGCCCTTGAAAGTCAAGCAACTAAAATAAAACAAAGACATGATGAAGTTAAGGAAGTAAATAGAAGATTTCAGAAGACAGCTCGAGAAGACAAAAACAAATATTAGAATGACGTGCAAAGAGCTGGAGGCAGAAAACCAAAAGGGAAGAACATGCTCTGTGTTTCTCAAGCTTAAGGAAGTGAAGAAAAAATTCAAACCTCGAGTGGCAGTAGTGAAAGATCTACAGGGAAAATATTAAATAATGCATGAAATATCAAAAGAAGATGGGAAGAATACACAGAGAAATTATACAAGAAAGAATTGGTAGATGACCAACCATTCCAAGAGGTTGCATATGAAGAGGAACCAATGGTGTTGAAGGATGAAGTAGAAGCTGCCTTGAAAGAACTGGTGAATCACAAGGCTCCAGGAATTGATGGGATAACAATAGAGATGTTTCAACAAACAGATGCAGCACTGGAGGTGTTAACATGTTTATGCCAACAGATTGGGAAAACAGCTACTTGGCCAACTGACTGGAAGAGATCCATATTTGTGCCTATTCCCAAAAAATGGGATCCAACTGAATGTGCAAACTATCGGACAATATCATTAATATCACACACCAGCAAAATTCTACTAAAGATGATTCAGAAGCGACTGCAGCAGTATATAGACAGGGAGTTACTGGAAAATCAAGCGGGATTCAGAAGAGGGCGAGGAACCAGGGACATCATTGCTGATGTCAGGTGGATATTAGACTAAAGCAGAGAATATCAGAAAGATGTGTATCTATGTTTTATTGACTATCCAAAGGCATTTGACTGTGTGGATCATAATAAATTATGGATAACACTTTGGAAAATGGGAATACCAGAGCACCTAATTGTACTCATGAGGAATCTGTGTGTGAACCAGGAGGCAGTTGTTCAAATAGAACAAGGAAACACTGATTGTTTTAAAGTTGAGAAAAGTATGCATCAGGGCTTTATACTTTCACCCGATCTCTTCCATTTATATGCTGAGAAAATAATCTGAGAAGCTGGACTTTATGAGGAAGAATGCAGCATCAGGATTGGAGGAAGATTCATTAACATCCTGGTTATGCAGATGACACAACTCTGCTGAAAGTAAAGAGGATTTAAAACATTTACTGATGAAGATCAACGATCATAGCCTTCAATATGGGTTACGACTAAACATCAACAAAACAAAAATCCTTATGAATGGGTCAGCACAAAACTTCACAATAAGTGGAGAAAAGATTGACGTTGTCCAAGATTTTGCTTTGCTTGGCTCTATAATCAACACCCATGGAAGCAGCAGTCAAGAAATCAAAAGACACATTGCTCTAGGAAAAGCTGTGACAAAAGATCTCTTTAGAGTATTGAAAACAAAGACATCACATTGAAGAAGAAGGTGCATCTGACTCATGCCATGGTATTTTCAGTCGTATCATATGGTTGTGAAAGCTGGACATTGAACAAGGGAGACAGAGAAAGAATTGATGCTTTTGAATTGTGGTACTGGAGACGTCTATTGAATATAGCATGGACTGCCAAAAGAACCAACAGATCTGTCCTAGAAGAAGGGCAACCAGAGTGCTCCTTGGAAGCAAGAATGGCCAGACTGCATCTTAAATATTTCGGACATATAGTCAGGAGAGGTCAATCCCTGGAGAAGGAGATCATGTTTGGGAGAGTGGCAGGTCAAAGCAAAAGAGGAAAACCCTCCACCAGATGGATTGACACAGTGTCTGCAACAATGGACTTAAACATAAACAAGATCGTGTGCCTGGCACAGAATTGGCAAGTGTTTCGATCTGCTGTACATAGGGTTGCTATGAGTCGGATTCGTTTGATGGCACCTAACAAAAACAACACATCACATTAATCCTCATAATAGCTCTATAATATTTGAATTATTAACTTTAAGAAAATGAGTTTGGATGGAAGAGAATGAAGCAATTTTATAAAGGTCACATATCTTTTAAACTAAACCCCAAAGTTTAAACTAAACCCCAAATTTATTTCTAACCTACCAAGGATATATTTATATTTATTTATGTATATACATACCACCCTGATGTCTGATCCTGTCTGATCTGATCTCCAAAGCTAGGAACTGTTGGTCCTGATTAGGCCTTGGATGGGAGACTGCATAGTAATACTAGGTGCTGTAGGCTTAGGAAAAGGATAAGGCAGCAAGCTAACAAAAACAAACAACAATATATTTTTGTTGTTGTTGTTAGGTACCATCAAGTGGAGTCCAACTCATAGAGAACTTCATAGGATTTTCAATGGCTGATTGTTTCAGGATTGGTTTTGGAAGTGTACTGAGACATCCTTCTCCCATTTTTGTGACGTTGGGTATCAAACCTAGGTCCTCAGAAAATGCAGTACAGCACTCCACCAATTGAGATAAACCACATATATATGTGTGTTTGCATATATATATATATATATATATATATATACACACACACACATACATATACATATACATACACATATATATGTAGTTAGAAGATTATATATCTATACATTGTTAGAAGGTTATATTGTTAGAAGATTATATAGATTGTTAGATTATATATCTATTATGTAATCTTTATTATATTATATCTATTATATATGTATACATAAGCCATATATATACATGTCTGTGTGCATATATACACACACATATATATACACACATATATATGCACACACATATGTATATGGTTTATGTATAGATATGTGATCTTCTAACAATTTTTTTTCACGTGCATGGACTTGAAACCAAGAATTCTTCATGGAATTAAAAAGATTTTCAAATTTCTACATTTCCAATACACAAAATCCTAAATGATCTCTTTAGTGAATAAGAACTAACAGTAAATATTATTCAAAAACATAATCCTAGAGACATTCACATACTTTTGCCTGAATAAATTATTTTTGTACATATGGTAATGTTTATTGTTGAGTCATTGATCACATTATTCTCTCTTTTTTTTTCAGAAAAACCTCAAGCAATTGTGATTTCATAAGGGAAATAAAGGAGTATAGACATTGAAATGTGGTATAATTATTACTATGTGTCTACCTCCATGGAAGCCATGATGAAATGGAAATATGTTGTAAAACTGTAGAGTCATATCATAAAATGGTATTTATCTGACTTATTTGTTTATTTGTAATGTTCCATGTATATAGCCTTATAATGTTTCCATTTAAAAAAATAATAAAGTCACTGGTTATTGTAAAAGGTCCCCTTTCTAATTGGAATAATGAAACCCAGCTGGTGAGGCAATCTCTGGAATAACTCAGGACTAGCACAGCAGGGCAGAGTGACGAATGTGTTCAGTAAGAGAAAAGTGATTTAGCATATGTCCTTTATTCCTCATATTTGTGACACTAGCCACCAATATCTAATTTTATTTAAGTAAAGCATTTTGAATGTTCAAATGATTTATACTAGAATGTGTATCCTCATGCTAAATAAAAAAATGGAAGACATATCATGATGAATGTAAAGGGAAGTAATTGATTCTTCAGTCTGAATTTTCCTCTCACTTAATAAATTTCCCCTTTAGCAACAACAAGCAAAATAATAAGGAAGCATACAAGATAACTTAAGCACAGCTAGCTTTGGCACTGCCAGTCACTAAAAGCTTATCTAGCATTTCCAGCACTCTTCATGAACACTCCTTCAGCTCTGTATTTAGAATAATAAAAACCCTATAACTCCACAAATGTTAACTTTGTCTTAGAGAAAAAATAAATAGGTAAATAAATTTGCCATAATGCATAATTCCCTATTTTGCCCTTGCATATTTATGAGAATTATTATGATATTTATTTTGAGGTAGAAGTACCACTTCCTTTTAAATTGTGATCAAACTTAACAATTAGAAATACAATTCAGTACCGGTATCAAACACAAATAGGATTTTCTGGGCACAATCTGTTTAAAAATGCATCATGGAATCCTAGTAATTACATCAAGCTTTAAATTAATGACAGAGCATTTAGGTAATGTGAAAAATGCTCCCAGATAATGACACAATCTTTTTATGTAAAATTTTGGCTTTCTCATATTTTTGACGCCATTTTTACTATCTCAATGCTATGAACAATTGGGGTATATATAAGTACATTGGTACCCTAATACAATGCAAAAATAATTCAAATGATGGTATAAAGACAATACTTCAGTCAAAATTTCTTTATTTCTTTATGTATTATCTATCTTCTACTTGTGTCAATTTACAGTGCATCATATCACAAAGAAAAGGAACTTGAATAGAAACCCAATTAATTTTATTATTGGCATAAAAGTAGTCACTAAATTGTTAATATCCAAATTATTTTTAAGTCTTGACTATTTCAATTGTAATTGTTAATTATTACCCTACCTGTTAATCAGTACCATAATTAATAATTATTTCATTGACAAAATATCTGATATCTATTCCAACTTACTTTTCATACCAACTATATTTTTAACATAGAAGGACAACACAAAGAAGAAATGGTTATTTTCCATAATATTGAAATAAATTGTTTATACTGTCTTTATACTGTCTCAATGATCACTACATTCTGGTACTTGTATGATCTATGTAATCACCTCCCCTTGAGTGTGAGCTGCATTTAGTGACTTGATTTTAATAAAAGAATATGGTGAAAGTAATGGTACACCAAATATGAACTTGGTTTATTTTTAAAAATTGTGGTTTCTACCTTTGTGTCCTTCCCTCCTGTTAGGTTAGTTGATATAGAGAAGCACATAGTAAATAACTGAAGCTCTCTGTCAACAACAAAGTAAGTGAGCTTGAAAGTGGTTCTTCAGCCTCTTTAGATGACTGCATCCCTGGACAACAACTTGAATGCAACCAAATGATGTACTTTGAGTCAGAAAAACCCAGATAAACCATATCTAGTGCCTGATCCTCAGAAATTATGTGACATGAATACTATTAATTACTTTAAGTTGCTAAGTTTTGTAGTAATTTCTGATATAGCAAAATGCTATTAATAAAACATAAAGAAGCAATAAAATTGTGCTCAATAACTGTGCTCAATAATAGAAAACCAATTTGTAGAGATGCAAAGGCACTATAGACTTGTGGATTAGTAAACAAATATTCTTAAAATGCTACTGTGAACTCATGGCAAACAGGGCCTGATGATATGAGAATGCAAATGGATATTATCAGATAATATAAGGGATTTCAACAGAGAATGGATACTACAAATAAAAATAAACTCTTTCAACAACTATCTGTATGTATGTATGTGTGTGTACAGATAGAAAAATTTTAAATTAATGTTAATTATGCATCATTTAGATAGTAAAATTTTGATTTCCTTAATTTGCCACTGAGTGTTTTATAATTTTTGTAATTCCTGCATTTAGTATTTTAAAAATAATTATTTATAAAATTTCATTTTAATGCCTTCCCAATGCATCAAGAATTCAAGTAGATCGCTTCCAAAAGTTGTAATAGTGGAAAATTTCAAAAAGTGGTTTTCTTTGTGGAAGAGCTCAACCAACCGCTTGTTGTTTAATTATACACAGAACATATTTAAGTATCAAAAACTGTGTATCGAGAACTATAGAATACACTTAGGTAAGTGATAAACAGACTCACCATTACAAATAAGACTGGAGTGTATTCTATCAGTTACACCTTGTAAGACTTACATCTATAAAACTGTCTATGTAATAGTGATTAGAAATCCATCCATTAGGTATTCTGGTTTTGGTTTTTTTTTTTTTATAAGATTTATATTCTGCATTTCTTGGCAGGAAAGGCAAGCTCAGAAAAAAATGTGGGAGTCAGTTGATCTTTGCTGAACAAAGCTTCTCTTTTACATTTATCCACTTATACTCCCTCACATAATCATAGACTTTCTATTGAATGATTAAGACTTTCATCTATTATAAACCACCCCCAAATATGTATTCACAATGTGATCATTGAAGACTGGGCTATGGTATCTTGTTTAGTAATGAATAATCTGGATGTCTTTGCAAATATTTTCCCAACGTTAGGATCATGAACATAATTCTTCACCACAAGTAAAGATTATATAATATTGTGATAAAGTTTCTAAGAGGAAAACTGAAGGCAGAGAATTCTGTGACAAAAGTCCTAGATTGCAGGTGATAGAAGACTGATTCTATGAAAGGGGAAGAACCATACCCACCTTCATTTCCTCAAGCTGCCTTCCTAAATACTCTGATCTGTCCCTTCCTTTCAAGGATATAAGAATCAAGAAGTCATCTACTTTCAAGAATTGTGATATATATTATCTGCACATAACATACTAGAAAGTTCTATTTCTGTACCCCTTTAATTTCTCAACAGGTGAGAAACAAAAATGAAAATATGTTTTGCTTTATTGAAAATTTCATACTTTCAAATGTTGTGCTACTATCAGCAGTAAAAATGGAAAGGGGGAAGAAATGGTAGAGCAAACCTCACTATAGTTCTGAAAACTTCTGTTCCATAATCGTACAATTTCAAGTCAGTAGTATGATTACAAATGTAATGCATTTTTTCTAAGTATAATAATTGAAGTAAATTAGAATTGTCTAAATCAACAGATATTATGGCATGTCCAAATAATTGAAGTGCTCATGAATATATCATAGCGGTAGCCACAGTATAACTGAAAGTAATGATATAATCAAAATAAGGGTGAATAAGAAAGGAAGACAGGATAGGGCTGGCTGGCTGCACAGCTCAGTTTTATGGGGTATTTTAAGCATCTGCAAGGCCATGGGTTCCAATCCCAACCAAAGAAGGAGGAGAAGGAGGAAGGGGGATAGGAAGAAGATGAAAGGTAGTAGATCAATTTCTTTGGTATCAATTACCAGAGGTACAAATTTATTGACAAGTGAAAAATCTCATGTCTAGTCACTGCAATTGTGTTTGGAAAATTTAACAGCACAATTTGATGGTTTCATGACCTTATGAGTACACCTGCCTACAATGTCATTATTAAAGTTGAGAAGGGGGGAATAGCAAAAAGATTGTTAACTTCAAAATCAGCACTGTATTCAAAATCTGTCTATTCATGATAGATCTTTAAATTTACTATAATTTCATCCTCCATTAAAACATGAATTATATAGATTCCTCAGTTGTCCCCTCTGAAAATGTTTAGAAAATGCTTAGCCATGTGCTTAGTACAAATAAGGCTCTTAGTAAAGAATCCAATGTTTTCACTGTTATTTCAGCAACTATGTAGCTGATTCTCATGATTTGTGGGGTTATGCTCCATAAAGTCACCAAAAGTTTTGAAGTAGTGATTATTAAAGACACCAAGCAGAAACACTGGGTTCAGTTCCTGTGAGTCAGTGGTCATAACATGTTTATCAACGAAAACGTCATTGCATGATAGGTTCACTTGCTAATGTCCTTATAAAACAAAATGATGGTTCATTGTGGACATCTTGCTCTTCCATATAACCTCCTCTCTGGATAATACTCAGCACATATAGTCTAACTCACTATTTGATGATTCCATATTTGCAAATTTTATTTACTCACTAAAATGTATTCATAACCCCAAATAAATAATCCTAGTATATTTATAGTCATGTGAGGACATGTGAAGATTGATTGGCAAAAATATATGTGTCTCCTGATATACAGGTTCCCAGTTGAAGTGGAACAAAGTAACATTCTGTCTGTTTCAGTTTTCATTCTATAAGCAAGTATCCTCTTTGCGATTTATTTCACACTCCGTTGTTGAATTTCGAGCCTTTTGTTAGTGATTTCAGTGTTTAAGATGGCTCCCAATTGTAGAACTGAAGTGCTGTCTAGCGTTTCTGAGTCCAAGAAGGCTGCAAAGTGCTATGCAGAGAAAAAATGTGTCAGATTTTCCCCTTCGAGTGCATGCTTCCGTCTCTCAGAGGCATATACTTTACATAGTCCAATTGGAAACCAGGAACAACTCACACAGGTACATTGTGATCCTAGAAATATGGAAGAAACACCAGAAAAATTTGAAAGGATTGAATTCTTCTTTTAAAAGTCTGACATGATAGCCAGACACAGTGGCACACATCTGCCATCCCAGTGTCTAGGGAGGCTGAGGAAGGAGGATCGCAGGTTTCAGGCCAGAGGCAGGCTACACAATTTAGCAAGACTCTGTCTCAAAATTAAGAAAATAATAATAATGAAAGTTTAAGGGTGCATCTCAGTGACAGAGCATTTGTCTAGCACAAGGCCCTAGGATCAGTCCCTAGTATGACACACACACAAACATACACACATATCTGACATGATTATTATTTTCTCCATTTCACAGAAGAAAATGGGAATTTGAACTGATACACTAATAGCATTGTTAATCTCAGCTTCTGAATAAAGGCTATTCTAACTTCACTGCATGAAGCTTGCCTAGAACTACCAAAGACTTCAAATGTCAGATATTAGGCATGGGTTAAATTCTGTGAGGTCTTAGTAAACATCTTACTTAACCTCCTATCCCAGTCAAGATGTTTTCTGCATCTTCACTGATACATGGTTTCCATTGTTAAGTGGAGGCCTACATTGAGAAGAACCATCCTTTATCAGAAAGGAGCCCATTCCATTTAAAAATTGCTTATTGATAAAGCTATTTTAAGAGTTAAATAAAAAGTATAATCCCATCCATCCTTTCCAATTTGACTTTTACAGAGAAAAAAATATTGTTCTTTCTTTTTACCTGTTTTTCTTTTCATGTAGTATAAACTTCCATGTGCTTCTCTACATAATTCCCAGACTATGTTAAACATCAGAAATAAAAATGTAAAAAAAAAACCTAAACATTGAGAAAGTTAATAAATATGGTTGTGAACATCTTAAAATTTATAACAAGCACTAGTTCTATAGCAGGTGTCAACAATAAGCCAGAACATTCATCAAAATCTTTTGTTAGTAGAAACAACTTCAACAGCATGGCTTTCATTTATTTTTACTGTAAAAATTAACCTCTACTAAAAGATTGATATATGAATGAAAGTTTAAGTCTATAGGGACTACTAGTAACAGTTGACTACACGATGACTTAAGAGAGAAGGAAGGAAGGAAGGAAGAAGGAAGGAAGGAAGAAAGGAAGGGAGGGAATGGGAAAAAGGAAGAAAGGAGGGAAGGCAGGAAAAAGAGGAGAGGAGGAGGGAAGGAATTTAGAAATGCTTTAAGAGTTCTTCATTATACCACACATCACATTGAATTCTAGCTGTTCCATGTTATAGTCAAGAATGAAAAATTAAAAGTCTTGTGTTCAAGCTTTATCTCTACCACTCATTAACTTTACAAGCTTGTCATATAAACTTTAAACTTTTAAGTTCTAACCCTGCAAATTATTTGTGAGTGGCTCTAGATATAGCCATAATCAGTGAAGGCAAACAGGCTGGCCTTATCCTCCACTGAGTTCTAAAAATTGTTCTTGAGTGATTTTAATTTTGAGTGATCAAAGAGCTCTACAATCATTAAAGCTTAAAATCATGTGGACACAGAAACTTATTTTCACAAAATAAGCCTTATGTCATATGGGTAATCCTTGAAATTTATCTTAGAGATAAATATATTTGTTTCATTAAGTTACCAATTTTTGAAAAGCAGTCCCATATTCAGAGTAAATATCAGTGTTTGTTTTGGTAAATGAAGTAATCAAGAAGATTGAGTTGCCTAATGTTTCAACCCCATAAAAGTAGTTACAACTGAAGAATTATGAATTCTACTGCACTGTTCTTCGCAATGTTTTATATAACATTACTTATGAATAGTTGGAAATAATTATATGTTCAAACATAGGGGCTTGGGTAAATTATGGAACATTGGTAAAATAGAATATTATAAAGTTATCTAAAATGATAATAAAAAATGACACAGTCAATTGCAGATGAGATACCTTCATATGTATTTTATGATAATTGTCATTATCCCTTTATGAAACCAGCTGCAGGTCAAAAGGAATGTGAGAATTTAAAAAGGCTCCCATAATATTTCCATTTTATTTTCTTCCTTTTTCTTATTTCTCAATATAATTGGAAGAGCTCTGATGTTCATAAGTTTCCAAATTAGACTTTTTCAAAAAATGGCTCACTTTAAATTTTAGGAAATCATCTATTTATCTGTCCTGTGTTTTGGCATTTAGAAAGAAAATATTTTGCAGGAAAAAAAAATCCTAGCAGGAAATATTTCCCCAAGACAGCAAAGTTCCTAGCAAAATGATCTGAAATTAGTCTTAGAAAATGTATATGAAGAGATAATATAAAAGGGGTAATGTTTATTTTATCATCAATCAATTTGTTTCAATAGCTGAATTCAATGCATATTTCACTAGGAAATCGAAAATCTTGTTCTTAAACATCTGTTATTTGATTTCTCACCACATTGTTCTTAATGAGTCTATATTTTCCTTAGAAAATTCATTCTATTCACAATTAGATGTATTTCTGAGTATGTATAATTAAATCTCTTCTTTGTACCTTTGTTTCTCTTCCCACTCTGCACGGGCATTTCTGCACTGAAAAAAATCACAGGTGATAATATAGATAGCCATGGGATGTCCATTTGGTCTTATGTGTTGGTTTTTAAAACATCTGCTTGGGACAGTAGTAAACAAGAGTAGGGAGGAAGCAAGCATAGACAGCTTCATATGTCCTTGAAATAGATATTACTTGATTTTGCAGCTCACGTAATAATGAGTAGCAGAGAACACTCTGGGTCTTGAATTAAAATAAGAAAAATGAAGCCAGTCTTTTAAAAAAATCTGAATATAAACTGCTCACCCAATTAAGAAAGTACATTTCCTTTCAGTGGACAACACAGTAAGGCACAGATAATTGCAGCTGTCTATGTCAACTTTGTAAAGAGCTTTTCAAAATCATTAAGCATTGAGAAATTTTATTTGGCCTGCAAAATTTCCTGAAATGCACTCACACTTATTAAAACCACTCCCTGGCCATTTTCACCCACTCCTAGAGCCTCGGAGTCATTAAGTTAACACCTGGCAACTATTTTCTCACAAGAGATAGACTTTTTTTCTCCCCCATATAAGCTTCCATCAAAATCAAAATGAAGGACACTAGAAAGCTGCCCCAGAGAATGTTAAATTCTCCTCAGGACTGTATCAAGGTGATATTAAAATAGTCATCCTTTTCATGCATGTTTTTAAATTTTGTACTTCCCATGCTCTCATTTTTACCCAAATAATCATTTGCTTTGGTGTCATGTAGATATGCTGTACATTTAATATCAGAGTTCTTTTTAAAGTTCTGTTTCAGCCCTGTTGTGCCTTTGTCCATACAGTCTAGAGTTTATCTTTCATGGGCCAGTCATATAGATGACCCATAGGAAGAAGCCATAAATAAATAACCAAGGAAATAAAGTAGCTTCCCATATTGCTTGATCGTTTTCTCTCAACCCTGACAGCCCATTCTGGCTGGAGAGAATCCACAGTGGTAGTCTTTTTCAGCAAGGACACAGGCTCTTTATTTCATATTTGTTATGTTGGGGGTGGTGGTTCTGGTCATGGGAGTTTCATGCACTTTCTCCTTCTGGCAATACTACTACATTGGAGCTGACTAACAGCTATTGTTAAAAACAGGAGTTGCAAACCTCGATTCAATACCAGTTGTTATTCTGAAAGACACTTCCCTTCTAAATTAGTATCCTCATTTGTATTTCCCACATCAATTTGGCAATTAAACTCATCCAGAAAGCACTAGAATTTCTCTTCTTGCAAATTTTAAACTTTGAAAACAACGAGGACACATCCCAGTGGCTTCCAAACTGCCCTGGGTTCAGTCGTCACTGTGCAGTTTCATCTGCCAACGCTCAGGGCCAAGCTGACTCCTGCGGGGAGCTGGCTGAGTCCACTGGGTATCCTGAGGAGGAGTGACATTTAAAAGTCACACTCTGTACTACTTGGAATTGGCCATTGCTGGACAATGTTTTCAGACCAGGAAATGCGGCATACTAGAATAGCAGTACATTTTCTTCTCCTTCCAAACTGGAAATGAAATCTGAAAGGAATTTGATTTGGCACTTTCCAATGAGATTTTAAAAACAAGTGTTTCGAAGACTTCTTAGCAGCCAGGCACAGTAGCGCATATCTCTTATCCCAGTGACTTGGGCGGCTGAAGCAGGAGGATCACAAGTTTGAGGCCAGAGGCAACCTGCATAACTTGGCAAGATACTGTCTCAAAATTAAAACATAAAAAATAGACTTGAGTTCATCCCAGTGGTAGTGCACTTGCAATGTATGTATGAGGCCCAAGTAACAGAAGAAATAAAAGACTTCTTATCAATTCACTTAATTATAGGCAAAGTCCTGACATCCAAGTCAAACCTCGGTCAGGTACTACTCAGAGGTGGAATCAAGGACCTTTGCAATGCAATATCTTGGGTAATGGTGAGATGATGGTGGTGATAATGGTGATGACGGCTGAAGTAATGTTCTTTTTTGGAGACAAGGGTAAGTAAAGAGAGTAGTTCTATTTAACATATGGTAAGAATTCCCTCTATATATGACTCCAGAAGGAACCAACACATCCTACTGTTCTTTCCTTGTAAGGAAGACTATTCTGAAGAAGAAAGTTTTCAGTAGTGAATTTCCATGTTAGCTGTGTAACATCTTGCAAAATAACTTTTTACACCGGATACACCATACAGAAGGCAAATCTGAGACAGAATGAAATGAGAATGTAAAGTAGCCAGTGTTTTAAAGATGATCATCTATAGGCTTTTGGTATATTTTTAAGAAATATCATTGAATAAATTCCTATTTGAAATGCAGTTCAATATGGTAGATCTATAGAGTTAGATTGCAGAGTAATGAAGAGTCAAAAGATTTAAACAAACAAATCTTACATCTACTCCACTAGCAGAAGCATTCATTTTGAAGACAATCTGTTACTTTTCTGGATATCAGCAAAAATTACAACTCCTCAGCCCGATTTCAACTTCACTGGGACCCACAACAATATTATTGTTGAATTGTGATTGGTATTCAACAACTCTTCCTTAGAGCAAGAAGAATTCAGAAAATATTCTTTTTTTTTTACTGTTGGGGGGTTGAACTCAGACCCTTACCCATACTTTTTACATGCACACTACTACAAAGCTGCACCCTTAGCTCCTTTTTCATTTTTTCTTTGAGACAGGGTCTCACTAAGTTACACAAGGTACCTCTGGCCAGCAACCTGCAGTCCTCCTGCCTCTGCCTCCTGAGATGGTGGGATTACAGATGTGTACCACTGAATCTGGCTCAGAAAATATTCTTTAAAGCGTTCTTAGGGCCAATCTCAGTTGTTTGGGCTTTGGACCAAATAGTTTTACAGTATCACCAACCGCACTTCTGTATAACGAGGAACTGCCAAAACGATGTCTCCTACCTGCAGGATAGATGTCACATTGCAAGATCATCAGCTGCCTTGTTCCTAAGAGACCAGCTGTTGAGTAGGGCTATTTCTGGTAGCAGGATGGAACAGGAGGCAGGCAGTGCCAGAGATGATTAAAGAAAGGAAATGCTAAGAGAAGCAGTACACAACAGCTGGAAAATGTGAGAGAGGGTTTTAGACATGGTATGCAAGTCTTTGAGGTGCCTTAATACAAAACACACAGCTGAGCTTGGAACCCTGAAAGGAATGAAGGAATAAAAGGCCATGGAAACCATTAAAACTCCATTTTAAGAATTATATCCAAAAAGACCATTAGGAAATAGAAGACTTTTGAAGAGAAGAGGTGTGAATATAAGTGTGTGTGTTTTCCAACTTTCAAGTTCATCTATGACTTTAAGCTTAATGCTTTCATACTTTTGTAGAAGAACCTAGTTGTCTCCCCCCAGCAGAAGAGAAGCCTGCTACCTTTAGAGTTTAAAGGCAGCCGTCAGCCTAGACCCTCAGATAAAGAAGCTAGTGAAGAGGCATATTGTACTTACATACCCATGAGCAAAATTGAGAAATGCAATGTGGCCTTGTCTTCCCAGGCCACAAACTGGAAGTGAAGTCAGAATCCTAATGCATGTGTTGACTCTAGTTTGTGGTTGGCATCTCTACAAAAACTTGGAAGAAAAACACATTACATATACCACCTGAAAATACTTTAGTGTACTTCTTCTTGTTGTTGTTGTTGTTGTTGTTGTTGTTAGGTGCCATCGAGTAGTGTCCGACTCATAGCAACCCTCATAGAGTTTTCAATGGCAGATTGTTTCGAGATTGCCTTGGGAGTGGGTTGCCACGTCCTTCTCCCATGTTTTGCAGTGCTGGGAATCGAACTTGGGACCTCAGGGACTGCAGAGTGGTGCTCTACCAACTGAGCTAAATCCCAGCCCCTTAGTGTACTTAGGTTCAGCTTTTAATGTTATTTATTTATTCATGTATTTACTCTTCTACTAAAAAAGTAAAACAAACAAACAATAGCATAAACAAAAATTGACATCCTTTTCTAAGTGGGAAAAGCTTTTTTTTTTCCAGCTTTTGTTGCCCATCTTTGGCTTTTTGTTGCTGCTTTAATATACCAGCCGATCATATTGACAGTCAACTTGGAACACCAACTGCAGCCAAAAGTAAGTACTTCAGGCAAATAATGTTCACAGCAGGGAAGAGTGTAAGCTGGTTTCCAACCCATAGGTACAAATGTTAGGAGTTTGTGAGCAAAATCTCATCTAGCTGAGTGGTTTAATATCCTGTTACAGGAATCTCGAGTAGCAGTGTCTATGGATATTTCTAACTAGTCAGAAAAAGCCATATTCTTCAGTGGAAAGTTTGATGATAGCTAAACCTTGCCAATTTATCAGCCCCAACTGGCTGACAGTCCATTTGGATCCCATAGTATTTGTTAGTTGATGTATGACTAATGCCTATTTTTTCTTTTAATCTTCAAACAACAGACATTCTTCCTCCTACATTCTGGAGGCCTGGAGTTTGAAAGCAAGGTGTTCAAAAGCCACATTCCCTCTGAAGGTTCTAGGGCTGAATCTCTCTCTGTTCTCCTAGGTTCTGGTGATGCCGGAAGCCCCTGGCAGGCCTGTGCTTGTAGCTGCTTCACTCCCTCTGACTCCTTTTTCAACTGGCTTTCCTCCCTCTCTGTGACTGCACCTCATATACAAATTCAGTTCTTCCTATAATGATAGCAGGGGCTGGGATTTAACTCAGTTGTTAGAGCACTGCCCTGAAGTCTCTGAGGTCCTAAGTTCAATTTCCAGCACTGCAAAAATGGGAGAAGGACCTGGCAATCTACTCCCAAGGCAATCCCGAAACAGTCAGCCATTGAAAACCCTATGAGGGTCCCTATGACTTGGATATTGACTCGATGGCACCTAACAACAACAACAACAATAATGATACCAGTCATTCTGTGTAGGGCCCATCCTCTCCTAGTATAACCTCATCTTAACTTTATTATAATTGCAAAGACCTCATTTCCAAATAAGTTCACATTCACAGGTTGGGGACTGACCTTGTGTGGCAGCTGTTTGCAGAAGGTTCTGAACCAGGCAGAGGGGTGCAAATGCAAATACCTTTAACTAGAGAACATTTCCCTAATGTAATTAGTCAAGAGAAGGAAAGAACCTAAGGTTAGGTTCTTCGACCCAGCTGACATCCTCTGAGCAGCATACACTTCTCCATGTTGAGACAAATGATTGCATTAGCTTTTCTTCCATTTTTGTAGTGGGCCAGGTTGCTGTTGATTCTGGGGCTTTGGATGTCTTTTCATTGCATGCCACAAGTTCTTCCTTGTTAAATTTTTCTCATAACTAAAACACATTCAGATGTGGAAATATCTGCTATGCGGTTTGAACTCTAGAAAAATATTGCTTCAATTCTTCCCTGTTTTGTGCATACTCATTTTTCATTAAAGGTGATAGCACTTATCCTAAGCTAACAGATATAGACAATAGCTTTTTCCTTCATCTTTTCTGATAACAGGCAATTTTCAATTTCTGGGAAAGAAAAGTGACCCAGCAAGGCAGCATTATACAGAAGGACAATTAGAGAGGCACTGGTAATACCTTTGTTGCTTATTTTTCTTTAACACAGAAAGTGTTAAGGCAGGTATGCAGGGCATAAAGGAGCTGGTCTCCAAATGAAAGAAATATGGCCTGTGAGAATGCTCTATAGGAGTACCTAGCCGTATTCATAATCTTTAAGTGCATATGGCTATTTATATGCAATAAAAGGTGATTTTAGCCATTATCTACTCTTCAGTGTTGCATCTAATGTAATTTTTGCCTATTCATGAAAGGAGAGATCAGAACTCCAGGATATTCTGTGATGTGAATCTAAACAGAGATTTCATTTACCACTTCAACTGACTAATGTTAAAATTTCAAGTGTCTCCATCTATCAACATATGTTATATATGCCACATTCCTCAAATACAACAAAACCAAACATGCTGGACTTTAAGTTTTGAACTTGGGCATTCATGGTTTTTTTATTTTTGTTTGTTTGTTTGTTGTTTGTTTGTTTTGTGTGTGTGTGTTTGGTAGTATTTAAATTAGCCTTAACAAGAAATAGATAAGTTATCTCCAAACTCTTGTTGAAAAAAGAAAACCTCAATAGAATGAAAATTTTCAATGGTGGCAATTTTAGATTAGAGGGGAAAGAAAAGTGTTTACCCTTTGAATACAAAAAGGGTCATAAACAAAATTCTAAAATTCTTCCAGTAAAAATATTGCTTACATGTACTGATATATATTGCCTATAAAGTTCATCATGTGTTATTATGCAAAATTCTGCATTCTTTCTGAAAAAACTTTCAGTAAACTTGATCAAGAATATTAAATATGAAAATAAGGAAAAACACATTTAACATTGTTGAAAAGTAATTAAAATATATCTCACCATATGTTCCTCTGTCATTAGTTCACTTCAGCAAAAAAAATTCCTAAAGCATTTATTATCCTCCATCTTTTTTTAAAGAGGCCTAATGTTCACAGATGCTGCTAAAGCCAGGCAGAAAAATGGACCAGCTCTGAAAAGAAAGGGAGGAAATTCATTTGTCTGGATTCAACAGATTATATGAAGTGGATCAATGTGAATGTCTTTCCCCTTTATAAGAAAACTTTAGGAAAGATTTATTTTCACACATGGATTGCTCAGACTATATTGACTGAAGATCATTGTTATGGACAAAATGTGTTGCTCCAAAATTCAAAAGTCCTAATACCCCAAGATATTTGGTGGTGTGGTATTGAGAAGCTATTAGAGTTAGATGAGGTCATGGGGGTGGGACCCTCATGATGACCCTCATGATGTATATCCTTATAAGATGGCATGTGTATCCTTATAAGAGGAAGAGACCAGGGCTCTTTTCCTCTCTGACATATGAAGATACATTGAGAAGTCACCAGCCTGAAAGCCAAAAGAGGGTCCTTGCCAAGAACCCGATGGTGCTAGTATCCTGATCTCAGGCTTCCAGCATCCTGAACTGTGAGAAATAGATGTATGTTGTTTAAGCCATCCTGTCTCCAGTAATTTGTTTTAGCAGCCCCAGCTGCCTAAGACAGTCATTTAGAAGGCAGCACAATCTGTATCACTCCTTTAATGATGTGAAACATGAGCGTTTTCAGTTTAATTAAAAGTAGTAAATCAAACACACAGTTTTTACTTAAAATTCTGTACAGTGACTCTAAAGAGACATCCATTTTAGGAGTTTATTCATTCTGATTTATGAATTCAAGGAGAATATTTGAAAGAAATATTTTTCTTTAGGTGACAATAAAGTATTCAGACAGGTAGGATGTAATATTTATAAAATAAAGCAATTATTAAGAAAAAACATGAAGAGTAGTGGTTTCACAAATAATAACATGATACATAATGTTCTGAATGGAAGTAACTTTGCCCATATTGTAAGAGCCAATACTTCATAAAGAAAGGAAGGAGCTGTGCCCTGCTCCTCGTTTGGCCTTTTGCCTTTTACATCACTGTGGCTACAAAGGGCTCTTCTCAAACTTGCTTTCTCAAGACTGGCTTATAGACTTAGGTTATATGAAGAAGGAGTACAGCCGGGTGTGGTG